>BLKR01011278.1:0-35332 GCA_011170035.1 Teleogryllus occipitalis
AGTGCAACAAGGATATATATATATATATATATATATATATATATATATATATGTATAATATATATATATATAATCCTCGGTCAGATACTATAAGTGGCTGACCGAGGATTCGGGAGACATGCATGTACTGGATTCTGGTTTTCTATCATTAAATGATCTAATTATATAAGAAATATGGCTTTAATTATTCTGGTACCCACCGAAAACAAACACGCCCCATACATCATCACTGCTAAATCACAATTGACGCCTACTGCGCTCTTACGATCTACTCCTCTCTCGTAACTCTCTCTTGACCGTCTTTCTCTCCACCTTTTAAATGTTTGTGTGCGGTTGCCCCATTTGGCGGTCTCACCCGAAATGCTCCGTGACCGGCGCTGGTAGGTGGTGGTCTCCAGTGGAAGCGAGGGGTCGGAATAGCGCCCGCGCAGTCAACTCCAGTCGCCGCCGGTTCTCCCTCGTAACTCGCTGAAGTGGCGGCGTGGCGTGAGCGATGCTTCAGGGAAGGCGCCCTCCGTCTTTCGTTGCTTCTCCTGGCGCCCGCACATGTGGAGCGGACACGCTTGCGTGCGTACACGCGTTTACGATCACGCATGTAACAGTCTTCGGCGGCTAACGCCTCAGCGCGAGACACTGATCGCGGTACTTGGCAGCCATACGGCGAATCGAAACTTAGAGAAGCCGAACCAGAAGCGAGAAATTTCCGACTATGAAGAAGGTCGCTCACCGAAGAATTTCAGAAATAGCAAAAGCTCGCTCACCGAAGAATTTTTGAAGTAGAAAACTCCTATCTCCCTATTTATGGCACGCGGCATTCCCCCTCCCGTCATGATGATGCGGTGGCTCCCCGCCAATCACGCATCGGGTTGTGCGTCACGTGACTTGTCTCATCTGGCCCACGAACCGTCACCGTCACTGGCGCCCCTTGCAGCCAACTTACCAAACGCCCTGTGACCTAGGCCTTCGCGCCCTTTCACTAGACGAGACGCGCCCTTTCCATGACATCAGGGGTCTTTCCTTGGTGTGGGTCCGACAAGCAGTTGGGAATTTCCATCTCTTTTTGTGCGGTATATATATATATATATATATATATATATATATATATATATATATATATTGTATAATATAATATTGCAGATCACTTAGAAATAAAAGGAAGAAGTATGTATTGTAGAACAACTAGTAGTTTATGAGTTAAAATTGTGATAAATTATGTCTGAGTGTGAAGAATGGTTTTGGAATGGTTATGGTCGTAGGTTCAAAGTTACACCCAATGCTTTAATTTTTTTCTCCAAAACGTGCAATCCGTTCATTGTATCTTAACAGTATTCGAGAAATTTTATAAAATCCCGGCACATAGTATCAAAAACTTAATGTTTTAAACTTCAGTGCCATGAAAATTGACAACTTCAGTGCTATGAAATTGTGTTTCTAATTTTCTTGTATTAAAGAGTATATTTAATTATGATAAAAATTTAACAAAAAGTATAAATTTCTTCCGCTTTGGTGTTTAGAGATCACTTCTTGGAATTGTTGGCAACGTTTTGGTTATTTCGTCGCATCATATAATTCCGATTTGTCCGAAAGACCGTAAACAGCTAGTATTCTCAACCACACTGAAGTCCGTAAGCTACGACGATAACCGCCATTGGGCCGCTCGTTCGCAACTCATCTTGTCGAACAAACGCCTCCCTCGTGGCTCCCTGGAATATTGCAATCCGAGAACTCCTCTGAAAAGCCGTCAAATGCCGGATTCACGAGTAGCCAAGAACGGCAGATCAACATTTTATTTTATCTCAAGCCTTCAGCTAAAATTCAGCAGAAACACGTTCTTTTGAAGAAAGTAATTTCCTTACGTCAGTAGATTGATGTTACGGAATTGTGAACATTAGTGTAATTTAAAATTAGAGAATTCAGAAAATCATGACCTTTTAAAGCTAAAATTTTAAATCACACTTTGAAAAAAGTAATTTTTTTTTCGATTGGTGTAACAGTTCTCGTTGATACATTCACTAAATATATAATTCCTGTACATCTTTGGCTAATAACTTTACGTCAAGTCCATCATTTATGGCAGCTTACCTTAAAAGACCAAAAAAGAAAAACAAATTGTCGGTATTGTTAAAAAAATTGTAATGATGAATGATAAAAATAAATTATGAAGTTATTCATTTTACTCACACAATTTCCATAAAATGAAACAATTTCATTTAATTCAGTTATTTCATCATTAATTTTATTCTACGGCGATAATTTCGCGAAAATATGTATATTCATGTTGTCAAAAAACCTGCTGATACTTGTTTTACAGGCCTTCAGAGAATATGCAAGCCTATTTCGAAATTTAAAAACGTGCATACAGGAAATCTATCAGATGCAGGGAGGGCTATGTACACCACTCATGTCCAAAGAATCTCCTTGTCCCAGATGCAGGAGTCTTTTGCGTGTTGCCTGTGCTCTGCTCGCACGACCTCACGTGGCCTCTCGCCGGCGTCGCGCCTAGAGCGCGTCTGCCTCCTCGGCCGCCCCCGCCACTCCCCGCTCCCCCGTCGACGAAGCCGACTGCACCTCCGCTGCTGCCGCGCGCTACTCTTCTGCCGGCCACGGACCACCCCACCCCACCCCACCTTGGCCTCCCACGCGGGAGGCGGCGCTGCGCGGGGGCGGCGGCACTGGCGGGGAGGGCGTCGAGAGCTGCCCAATTAGCGGCGGCCACCTGCGCCCGCCGGCGGGATGAGGGTTGGGCACGGGCAGGGGCTGCGCTGCAAAGG
This sequence comes from Teleogryllus occipitalis, assembly GCA_011170035.1. Classification (NCBI taxonomy): domain Eukaryota; kingdom Metazoa; phylum Arthropoda; class Insecta; order Orthoptera; family Gryllidae; genus Teleogryllus; species Teleogryllus occipitalis. The sequence goes on from BLKR01011278.1 coordinate 2,772, forward strand.
AGAGCGAAACTCGGGACCGAGGCGTTCGCTGGGCGCGCGAGCGACAGCCAACGCGTATAGAACAGGGAGCGGGCAGCAGTGGTGGCGTCCGGAGTGGCAGACTGGAGGTGGAGGCGGACACCGAGAGCCCCGGGAGGGGGGGGACGGTCTACGCTGGCGCAACTCCAAGGGCCCTACGTCCGGCGGGCGGCGGGTGGCGGACTGCGCCACCACCCACACACACACCACCACCGCCGTCCGCCCACTCCCTCGCTCAGCCGCCCCGCCTTCGCCCGCCCGCGCCAAGGGCTCGTAAAGCCGTTGCGGCGGGAGGTCCCCTCTCGGCGCTGCCAGAATACGACGCGCACCACCAGCAGCAGCCTATGCGAAGCGCGAAGCTGCCCTCTCGCCGCTGCCAGCGAGGAGGACTTGGCAGCCTATCGGAGGGCTGGAACACCGTTTCCGGGGGCCTGAGACGCGTTACATTTTCCGGTTGCCCCGTTGCCATAGTCATTGAAGAAATCCTCTGCTTAGTAATTAAGGTTCTTGGTCGTTAGGAAAAGCGATCATAGCTTTGCATACTGAATTAGACGATATTTGCTAGAATTAATACAATTTCAAAGAATGCAATGAAAATCTAAATTTAATAAAGTAGTTTCCAATATCTTAAACCGATTAATATTTATCTTACAATAACTGCAATACATATTTCAACCGTTTGTTATAACCTGATCATATGCTTTCTCGAAGTGTAAATTTTATATTAAAACAGCAGAAAGTTCCTATTGAAAAAAAATCATGAGTACTCACCTCGACAGGTGTGCAACTCCGTTCCCTTCGCACGCCAAGTTCGCTGCTCCCTCCCGGCGACGCCTGGCAATCCCAGGCGCCTCCAGCCCTCTTCCCCGCGCACGAAGCCACCGCCGGCGCGGAGGCCGAGATAGCCGCCCGCGCTCGTAACACGCCAAGCCGATACGCGTCTCGCCGACGCCTCATCTTTGATCGCCATGAAAGGATTTAATGTGCGTTCGGCAGCGCAACGACGTCGCCCTCGCAAGTTAACGCCATCAATTCGCCTCCGTGGAGGCATGAGGGGCAGGCGGGGCGAGGCGGAGGAGAGGAGCAATTACTGGGCGGACGCGTCTCCTCCTCCCGTCCCCCCTCCACTTCCACACAACACTCCCGCCCGTGACCTCGATAATCGCGCGTCCTACCACCGCGCCGCGTCTTCCAGGGCGTGGTCCTCGGATCGTACCTGGTACGAAGGGACACTAAGTGATGGGAAGGGCAATGTGGCGGTCATTTAATCGCGTCCGGTAGTGTGTGCGCCGGCTCCTCTCCTGCGTTCCGTCGCGGACCCCGGCCCACGCCCGCGGATCCGCGCCGCTTGCCGCGGGCCCGTTCGCAAAAATGAAATATGCGAGTGAGACGTCGCGTGATCAGGATAAGGAAATTAATAGAGGTTGTCTAATTTATGGCGGCTCCGCACGCCAAGCGCGGGGCCGCGGGGGGGGGGGGTAGAAGGTGAGCTGAGCGGCGGGCGACGCCCGCGAGCGGGTTTTCTCTGCGGCGGAGTTTCTCTCTCGGACTCCATTGCGACGACGTTTGGAGTTTGTGAAATGGTGCAGCTCTGGCTTGGGTAACAGGTTTTCCATTGCAGATGTGAGATTTTGAAAAATATATTCTTATGTACATTTCTTGCCTTCGTATTACGAAAATATATTCATCGTGCTTGAGTACCAAGCGACTTATTATAAAAGTATCTTTTTCCTCCTGCCAGTATAATAGGGTGTTTTTTATGCGTAACTAAATACTAAATTTACACTTTTCAAACGAAGCGTACACAATTCCTTGCCGTGAATTTGAATATAGAATTTAATATTAAATACCACTTTACATTCAACTACTATTCTGAGACTTACGTTTTTGACATTATGATACTGTATAAGGAAGAGGTTGGTTCCAAGAGCTGCAATACGTCTTTATATACTTTCATTTAGATGTATGTTCATTCTTTACATGATATGTGAACGTTCCGCTCCGGTAGCCATGAAGTGCATATCGGTAATTTATTGCCTCACATCTTCGAGAGGTACTTCGATCAGTGTCCTGGGACCGCAATAAATTCTCCCCAACATAAACTTTCCAGGCACCAAAATTAATATCCATCGACCTTATAAAAAAACACTTCCACAAATTTTCGTTAGTGTCGGATCATAATGGATACTACATACGTAATTAAAACGACTTATAATGCAATGATTCTCGTGCATATTTGTAGCCGCACACTGTCAATGATCACTTAGCACTTGATGAAACGCAGAGCATTACATCTGATAGAACTTTGCTGCTTGAAGTAATACACATGTGATGTGTACACCTGTTATGTAGTAAAAAGAAATAGCATATGCAATCAATCAACTGTCGTACAATATTATTACAATAAATCGACGACCCTATTGCCATCAATGTAGTTAATTATTTCATTTGTATTTTAACGGGGGTTAGAACTGGATTTCATCAATTTTGATTGTTTATGCCACATGTATACCTACTTTCAATTGAAAAATGTAGCGGAAGCTCAAAAAACAAGAAAATGTAAAAAAATATTTATATTGAATTAATTCAGTTTAATGTTTAAGGGAAAAGTTTCGATTATTTTCCTTAACATAATATGCGTTACGCTGCTACTTTTCATTTAAAAGACGGTTTAACTGTACTCACATGTTTCAAAATATTTATAATATTAAAAAATAATAATTAAAAGACTTTTTAATCTTTGCTAAATTCCGAAAAAAATACATTTATTACAAGTTCTTTGGTGGGAGTGTACCTCCTTAATTAAACAATGTATTACTTACACATAGAATCGATTATTTATTTTGCTACTTGGGAATACATAGAATATTTTCCGTGGAAGCGTTTTCTAAGTTGTTACTATAAATGCACAAAACAAACAAACAAACATTATACTAATACATATATAATACTGAAGTACTTATATGAACATGAATGCGTCGAAGAATGGAACAGAAGTTTTTAAAATTTTTATGTTAGTTATTTTCATTAATAGTATAGCTTTCCATCGTATTTGATATGTGATTACATCAAACATAAAATAAGAAAATTTTGAATGTGGGTGGAGATTTAATGAAAGACCTTAAAACACGAAAACATGAAAATGTCGTGCATATTCAAAGTTTGTGAGTTATAATATTTTATGAGAAGTTGCATGTATTGTCTTGTTTCGATAAAATTTCTTAAGATGATATTTTGTCTATAAATATGATTTGGACAAAAGTTCATTGTTTCGTGTTATTACAGAAAGGACATGCACTTGCTTTGGGATTTGTCAGTTTCATTTACTTATTAAAAACATCATTTGTATAAGTTTACCAGTGCATTGTTGAACTGTGTCAGACAGTGTCATACTGAACCGGCTTTACGGAACAAAACATAATATGTCAGAAGGGAGACGGCTGTGGTGCGCTCGCGTTCTCGCCGTGTGCCGCCTTGGAAAAGCCATTTCGGCCTGATGCATGACGCCGGGTTTCGTTTCGCCTCTCCCAGCCAGCCAGCCAGCCAGCCAGCCACCAGCAGCCTGTCCGCTCCCCGGAGTGGCTGAGGGCTCGAACCGGTGACTGCACGAATACGAGACGTGCTCGGCTGGCGAGGGCGAGGCGGGGCGGGGAGGAGCGAGAGGGAGCATAGAGAAAGGCATGCAGGAGCGGGGATGGAGCGGTGTGAGGTGGAGTAGTGGGAGCAAAGACGTGGGCGGAGTGGTGCTAGAGTGGGGGAGGGGCGCGGGCCAGAAGCAGGGAATGCGAGGACGAGGCGGGGTGGGGCCAGCAAGAAGGGGAGGAGGGAGTGCAGGAATGAGGCGGGAGGTGAAGGGGGTAGGCAGGGCGCGACGGCGAGGCCGCTCGATGGCAAGCCGCCGAAATAGGGAACCCGCCAGGGGAATACCTGGCCGTGCTCACGGACGCCCTCGCTGCCGTCACCGTCGCCGTGACCCACGCCGCCGCTGCTGCCACCCCCACCGCCACTGCCACCGCCACCGCAACCACCGCGCAGCCGTCGTCGTCGTCGATGTCGCCTCCCACACTGCAGCCGCCACGAAGTAATGTATTCTCTTCTGTCTCAGCCATCGTGTACTGCTGGCGCCGGTGCATTAACTGAAATCGAAACTACTTTTCACCGCCGAAGGAAGAAAATTAAAGCGTGTATTTTCCCACAACTGGACATTATTTGGTGTAATTTTCTTACAATCATAGTCTCCTTATTTAAGACACCATTAGTAGTATTCTGATCACGATTTCCGTGAGGTAATATTCATCTGAAAAACGTCTTTTTTGCATTCATATATCATACACCATTATTGGTCTGTGTTCATTTTACATTGGGGAGTGCGATCCGAAATTGTTGATTTTGCAGAACTTCAGTCAATGAAGTTAGGCTCATCGCTCCAAATAAAAGTGTGAATCACTAAAGAGCATTGATCTGACCATTACTGGATTGGATATACTCGTAACTTAAGAGTAGAAGTACCGGATCATGGGGTACCGCAGGGTTCCATCTTTGGCCATATGTTTACTTCCATCCTGGGGAGTAGAGAGAAAATTATGTAATGCTGGGCAGAAAAACTCTTATTACAGAACCCCCGTGACGAAAAAGTGGATAAATCCAGTTGCTAAATTTAGAAACAAAATTCTCTAACCAGTTTAGCCAGAATCCATGTTTTGTGGGTCTTTGACACTGAAAGATTGAATGACGGCAAAACTTCTCGTCCGTCTGTAACCAACGCTAGCGGCTAAACCGTTCAGCCGATTTTCTCCAAAATTGATATCGCCCAATTTATCTGACTGATGTCGCGGCCTGTTGAATTTCAAACCGATATTGCAATTGGTGGGGGTGTACTTAACATGAAACCCTGGGACATTTTCCAAATTTTCAAAAAATGGATCCATTGTTTTTTAGTAAATTTTGTTGTTGGATAGTGATAAAGATATTTAAGAGAATGATGCAGGTATCACGTTTGTTGAGAATTCTAAATTTTTCGAAAATTGCAAAAGTTCAAATTTTTTTCGGAGTCCTCCTAAAACTAAGATATTAAAGATAACTTTTCCTTCAATGAAATCTGTTCCTTTAAGATAGATTTTGAAATAAGGTCTTTTTTCGGAGATGTGAGTACTTTTCGCGTAATTTTGCGTGAAAATATGGGGGAGACAGTACGTGCTGTTTTAGCACCACTAGTTTCTTTTATACGTAAACGATATTGCCTCGTTCATGAAAAACGGAAGAACAGTTGTTTGCTGATGTCACGAATAATCTTTGCAAACACGAAAGGACGATAAATAGTACGGATTCAGATGTTCCAGATTGGTTTCGTAATAACAAATTAATAGTTAACAAAGGAAAATGGTTTCAATGCATTTTTGGAGTTAAAAAGGTAATCCAACAACTGTTGTACTATGTATCTATGTAAAATATGCGATGTTATTGCACTATTCGTAAAGACTATTTGTTAAAATATTTAATTTATTGCAGTGTTATAAGATAGTATTTTATTTGTGGCTTTTGAGCACTGTGATTTCTCCTTTTTGGATAACCGTATACATATTGCACTTATCCCCATAGTACTTCACACAGTTTTTAACTGTTTTGACAATAAATAAATAATAAAGTTTTGTGTGGGTTTCTTCAGCTGCATTTTTGTTGCAGGAGGCCACTGGCAAACAACTATATATTGAATTATTATTCGGAATTTTTCATAAAAAAGACAAAATCGTATATATATATATATATATATATATATATATATATATATATATATATATATATATATATATATATATATTCACACACACATATCATACATACATATACATACATCATAAACATACATTATATATACAGGGTGAGTCACGTAACTTTAGCACCTCCTGTAACTTTTGAACGGTTGAAGATATTGAAATGCAATTTTCACGAGAGTGCAAATACTAAGATCCCTTCCCTTCCCCGAGCGCGCGCTTGCTGATGGAGCGCTGCGTGACTTTCGGTGGCGGTCTATTACATTCAAAATATCCGTTAAGAACGGGTCGCAAAAGAATCAAAATTTCTCAAACAAATCTTTATCTAACATATGACAATATGTATATCATCGAATTCGTCTTTTTACGCTCTTTATGATAGACTGAAAAAATATGTATAGTTCCATTTGAAAAAACAAAGTTATCTCAAATATCTCGTAAAATACAAGTGATAAAATAGAAATAAATACATGTATCAGTTAGCCCTATTTTCTCATGCACTCTCGTGAAAACTGCATTTCAATATCTTTAACCGTTCAAAAGTTACAGGAGGTGCTAAAGTTACGTGCCTCAGCCTGTATATGATCATGGGAGGCAGTTTCGTCGGCGCACCCTAGATCAATGAAGCCGGCACTCGGTGTTGTTACCGGGAGCGGTAGCTCAGTGCATCAACTGATGTCGCTGCAGTGCCTCTGACCCGGAGGTCCTAGGTTCGAGTCCTGACTGTGGCAGGATTTTCGACACTAGCTCTTCAGCTAGGTCGAATTCAGTCGCTGTCTGGAGGAGAATTCTAGCGGCCACCTGCTCTCATTGGTAGTTTTCCGTGGTTTCTCCGATCAACACCAGGCGAATGCCTGGTGAACGTTTGTATTCCTTTATTCTTTCTAGGAATATTAAAATATCATAATAAATATTTAAATACAAATATAAGATGTAGATATCGAATAGTATTAGTATGATAAAGTGAATGTAATGAAGTGAATGAATAGCGATGTAAAAGTGAATAGTATTAGTTGATAATATTAACAAACGACATTGAACACTAAGATTGTTATTACGTCAATGTTCTATTTACAGGTCTTTTATAGATTATTTCTATTGTATTAACTAATAAGTGCCGGTATTTATATTACTTTGTAGGAGGAAACACAAACATCACGTTACCCTTGACCTAAGTTAGCCTTACATCCTCACACGTAACATCACCAGGATGTTCTGATTATCGCACAGCTTTTATTCTTTAATCGCTTTCTATGCTTACGTTTTTGCATTAATCCCGAAGTCCGCAAATTTATGATGCAGAAGAATGGGTATTCGAATAAATTTGAAGACAATTTCATACACGTTTTCAGTTATTGAGACATTTTATTGCCCCGTTGGCAATGTTATTGAATTTCTGAGAGTTTCGTAGTATTATGTGCATACTTATTCAGATGAGCGTAGCAAAACATCTAAAAGATGGCCGGGATGATTGCACCAGTTAACAGATGTACAGTTGTTTCAGAAAAAATGTTACAAACTTAGAGGACAAGTTTACTGGTAGAATACGAACACGTTTTCTCTTGAATATATACAGAGAAATCCCATATAACGGAGTTATCCTTGTGAGATTTCCCCCTGATTTTTAGGCAACTACTTATGCTCACACGTTCTGTTTCAATCAAGGAGATTTCAAATATGTGCCCAACATTTGCACATGGGGGGTTAACTACAATTTGGAGGTAAATGTTTTATTTATAAATAATAAAAATAATTTTCGAAAATTTTAATTGCAATATTTTAATTTTTTGTTTATTATGTAGAGTAACGTGTTGCTTCTTTATAGTTCTGTGTTTATTCGTAACACAACCCTCATTTCTAAGTAGTTTACCCAATATTTGGACTACTATTTCTGTGCGGTTCTTTCACTACATTGAAGTTTTCATATAAAGAATATTTTAGAATTTCAGAGTTATGAACAGTTAATCACTCAATTCATATTTAATGCTTGCAAAAATAACGTGAAGAGAGTACATTGCGCAAATGAAGTTTACAATATTAACACAACCATCACGACATACCCAGGGGAAAACTAATTGTAGAGAAAAAATTAAATGTGGACTAGAAGCACTATCTATTTTAACAAGTATGAATCGCCAAGCGATGTAAAAGTGAAATGCACTAATATCCGATAATATGATACGACAAGCAGTATAGGTTTATGTGTTGGACAGAAGTAACGGTGAGCAAGGTTGACGTGATTGCACTAATCAGTGGTGAATATGGCCGTCATTCTGCGTGCGGTGCGCTTGGTGGGCGTTGTGGGTATAATTTGCGGGCGGGGCGAGAACCGCGAAATCAACAGAAGCGGGCTGGAGCGACGGGGGCTGGTGGTGGCGTGCCGCTGGCGGGGCGGGGTGCGAGGGCATGCGCACGACGCGGCGGCTTTTGAGCAAGCGCCAGTGAAAGTGGCCTCTGAAGGGTCACCATGCGGCTCGCTCGTCAAATCAGTCAGCTCCGTGAAAACGTCGGGTTGCATTTGGCATCGTCTTAGACGTTTACGTGGGCGTGAGCGTGGGCGTGGCTGTTGATATTGCCGTGGGCTTTGTCGTGGGCGTGGGATTGTCGTGCGCGTGGGCTTCGTCGTAGAGGTGCGGATTGGCGTGGGCGTTGATGTTGACATGAGAGTTGGCGTGGGCGTTGGATTTGGCGTTGACGTGGGCGTTGGCATTGACAGTGACGTTGCCTTTGGCGTTGATGTTACAATGGCGTGGGCTTGGATTTTGGAGTGGGGTTGATCGTTAACTTTGGCCTCAACGCTGGTGTTTGTGTGGGCAGTGGTGTTGGTGGGATCGTGATCGTTGGGATTGTCAGTGGCGTTGATGACGACGGTAGTGACTGGGTTTATGGAGTTGGCGGCATTGAATTGTCTGGCACTTGAGAGTGAATAGGAAGTCACCACATGCGCCCACGCGCACATACACATGCACTTATAAATACATGGACACTTGGGTAGCATTACATGTAACGCAATTATTCATTCGCTATAACCATGTTTTTTCACAATAATAGAACAGATTCCATAAAATTGTGAGCTGTTTGAGTTAGTTGGTCTTTGTTACGCACGTAGTGGGGGAGAAAGCAAAAGAAATTATTTGCCATGTGGTCTGCTAAATATTTTAAAATTATCAGTGGAACAACGTAAGAAATTTCTGACTTCTATATGACTAATTAAAGAATATTTAAAATATTATTTGTACGAAATTTTCTTTAGTTCAATTTTTCTATATCTCGCCAGTCCTTATTATGAAGCCGAATTGGCAGTATTAGGCAACATAATTGGGGCTGACTTTATAAATGTTGTAAATGGAACTAAACATTGATAAGACTAGCAGGTAAAGAAAGGGTAATGAGCACAAAATTCTCCCATTGAAGTTATCATGTTTAATTCCGAGGTAACATATTTTCAAGGAGAAGGAGAGCTGATATTAAAAAAATCTGGGAATAATCTTGGTATTCAGCAATATTATTGCTGATGTAATACCAGTGCATTGAGCCTTGGGAAAGAGAGTAGCTAATGAAATAACCCTGTTTATTTGTCGAAATAGTGCGTTATGGCTCTATAATATTTTATTTATATTTTTGTATTACAATATGAAAATTTGTAACCAATATCTGGAAACACGTTTGATGAAACTAGTTTTATGTGAATTATTACGCTTTATTTTATGTGATTTATTAGACTGTTTATTTCTAACATTAACTGAACCATCTTTAAAGAAGAAATTCGCGATGCCTTCGGAATTGTATTATTACGTGTAATTGGGTTTACTGGATGTTAGCAGATAATACTGTCTAAACACTGTGCTTGCATTCATGCATTTCCATGTCATGGTTAACCCTATTTTCCAGAGCGTGAAAAAATCAAACGGTAAATTGCACGCATTGTGATCCCTTATTGAGTACCCTGCAAATCTGTTATGTGTCCACTCGTCCGCGAACATTCTATCGAGCGCGCACACTCTGCTACATGCACAAAAGCGACGCTATTGTTTTCCATACCTGCAAGAGGTATTCGAGCGGGAATCAGTTGATAGGAACGAAAAAGAGACGACAATGATGTTGAAAAAAGGCTTACAATTAAAAGGTCAGTACCGACATCAGTGTCGTGTTTGATTGCGGTAAAAGAATATAAAAGAGTAAGAGGAAAGTAAATTTCAAGAGAAAATGTTGATGAATACTCCGAAGAGCTGGAATGCCTTTCACCACCGCATATAGTTCTCAATTACTCTGCAACGGAAATAACGTAGAGCGACTGATTTCGCAGCATAGAAAACACCAAAATTTTCTGAAACAAATTCGGGTGCGTTTATACATATTATCTAAAACTTAATATCATAATCTAACGCTTATATTGTTAAGTATAGGAAAAAGAGAAATGTAACATAAACACGAAATATTTATGAAACGGTTTTGTCTTTAAACGACACGTTTGATAGCTGTATATAAGAGTAATACTATCAATGGTAAACATTGCTTCTGTGGTTCTAGAAATATATTGAACAATATGTTTAGTTTTCAAAATTAATTCTCTGATAATATAGGTTGCTATAAATCCCAGTTTATTTTTTTCTCAATGCCGTCGTTAAATAGTTTATCTATTCTTCATCTTTCCTTGTTTCCTCACTTTACACAGTATTTTCCACACACTTTTCAGATATTCTGCTCTGTCCCTCTGCCCCGAATTATTTAATTTCTATTTAATAAATACTTTTAAGTACGCAATTTGAATTTATAAATTACCTAGAACTATATTTTGAAATTAATTAAAAACATTTCAAGTAATAGAAAGATATTTAATTATTAATAATTTTGATTATTTTTCTGTTGTGTGAAGTTATGTTTAATTATGAACGTTACAAAAATACGTTGGTTATCAGAAATAGCTTTTGGGGGATGTTATCGATGACAGTCTCACGATCTTGGGCTATAAATATACAAATTTTGTGGCGTTGCTATTCGCCATCTTAAGGGACGTAACCAAAAATGTGTCGTACAAAGCTATTTGATGAAGTAATATTAGTGTTTTTATTTTGCCGTCTTAATGCATTCATTCATATTTTTTATTTAATTTGAATGTGTGGGCCCTGGACTTAAAAGGACTGTGACTGTAGAATCACATGGATTAAAAATTGACTGATCTTTAGAAAGATAATTTCATCGTAAATTTATCCTGGAATATCAGGTCTCAAAAATTATTTGTTGCTGAACATCCAATTAACACAGAATTTTGAGAACAAATTTGAAATTTTGTACAGGCGTATAAATGGAGTTACGAAGTAAGGAAAAAATGGTTTATACTTTTCCCGCACGATAGGCGTCTGAAACCTAGGAACGCTGAGGGCTTCTTCCCATCGAGAAAATGGTCGAGAAGGGGTGGACGTGCAGCCCGAGTCCCGCCCTCTGCGAGGCTCGGGCGCTGAGGCTGGTGTGGCGAGGCAAACGAGGTGGGCGTGGGAAAGGGATGGGGCGGTGGCGGTGGCGGTGGCGAGGGCGAGGACGAGGACAGAGGCAGTGGCGAGGACGGAGGGGGCGGGGTTGCCGCGCGAGCAGCGCAGTTTACGAGACGGGCCACCGCCGGCACCAGTCACGCGCGGAATGCCTGAGGCGCACGGCGTCGCTAAAATTAGGCTTGCGCTTCCTCGCTAAATCCGCGCTTGATAAAGTGGTCGACGACGCCGGCGCTAGCAGACGCCACGCCGCTACCGCGCTCGGGTCACCGGCCCCGCCGCTCTCGACGTCGATTTGCCACCGTTGCCGCCAATGGCATCTCTCCTCCGCCACCGTCACGATGCAGCTGGCACGACCAGTGTATCCATCGTTCGTCCAAACCGTTGGCCTGACAGTCTTCCCCACTACTAATCATCGGCCTTCAGCTTCGCTCTCGACGCCAATGTCTCTTGCAGTGGATTACAGGAAATTTTGCACCTTCTCAATCATTTTCAGAGACTTCGAGCAAGCCTTCCTACGTTTTGCGTGGATAAAATGATTCTTACAGAGCCTGAATCGTGGCCATGACGTTTGCCTTTAACACTGTCAACTATCGAACTATCAATTCGTATAGTACCGATCATCACTCCGACATATCTGCTTCCTCCAACATCTTAAGTGTGTGAATTGAAACTAGGGATGACTATCTCGTCGTCGGTCCCGACTATCGGTGCAGCATGTGCCTATTACAGGCTATTTCTTTTTTACTGTCTCTCCTAATCGCCCTCCAATTCCCTGGCCTCAACGCGACTCCTGTCGCCTCTGATCCCATCCCTGGTATGCCCGGTCCTGCTCCTGCTTTCGCTGGACGTCATCCTTTTGTGCCAGACCCATCCCTGCCATTCTCAGCCTCCCCTACCAACCCCAGCCATCTCCCGCAATTTCCTGCCAACTCCCGCCGTTCTCTACCATTCTGTGCCATTACCCACAATTCATTCTATTCTGCTACGTCTGCAGCCATCTTCCCCGCGGTCCGTCCTACCACCTCTCCCCGCCTCCCCCCTCGCGTCACCACCCGTTGCCCCCCACCTCGCCGTCGACCTGCCATCTTCCTGCCACCCTTTTGCTACCCGCGCTATCCTCCCATCATACCCACCATCCTTCGCACCATTTCCCCGTCATTACCCTACCATCCCCCGTCATTCCCCTGCATTCCCCATCATCCTTCCCGCCATTCTCCACCAATCCCCCGTCATCCCCCTCTATCTCCCCTTACACACTACCGTCCTCCGTCATCCCCTTCAACCCCTCTCTCCTACCTCTTCACTTCCGCGCCAGCCATCCAGAGACGTCGCGGCCAGCCGCACGAGACGCTCGGAATTGCGCCGCGTCTGAAGCCAATCGCGGCGTCGTTTCTCGGCGATGCTCGCTCAGGAGGGCTTGCGTTGAATGCTGAAACACGGTTCTCAATGTTTTCACCCGCACGAACCGTGCACGGAGCTGGGATTTATGTTAGCGGTTACAGTTAGGAACGACTGTAAATTGCAACGAATATTGTGATTTCTTCCTAATTATTTCCGGTGTAAAGTGAATTTCATTGTATTAAGAAATGAAGAGCAATAAGTTAACGCAAAAAAATGCAGAATTTTGAGGGTAAGTAGGCGATACCAGAATATTATACGCGAGAAAGGAAATTAATTCCCGTATTTAACTAATAATTTGGACTCTATGATCTTTAATAACGCACAATGTTCTATTTATCTATGAGATAACGACTTATCATTCAATACAGTTTTCCATTGATTTATAATTGATCGCTAATATTCCTCTTGTTTATTTTTTTATTTTACATTTTATGTGGCAATAATTTTTTCGGTTTTTTATATAAAAATCTTGTCCCCTAGTTTCATCCTGCTTCATTAACTTCGCCCCGTTGAATTCGCTTCCATTGCTTTGAAATACAAGCAACATGATGATATGATACATCTCAATTTAAAAAAGTTCATTGACGTCATACTCATCATATTTAATCCAGCACGTGACGTTGGATGAGTTATTCAGTGGTTCATTATATACTCGTAATGAACTCTCATTTAACGAGACTAGACGTTTCTCTACTCATCTGTGAATAAATTATCATTCTCGTTACACTGTTGTGTTCTTTTAATATTTTATCAACTTTTTGTCAATAGAGATACTATTCATGCATCTTTGAAAACATTGTATTTGTACTGTATAAATATTAATAATTAACATTTTGTTTTATTACAATCTTATTTCGTTAGTTTCAGTTACGTGGCAAAAGATTAGAATGTTGTTTTTTTACTTTTCAAATTAATTGTACTTGAGGTAGTTATAACACACCAAACAAAAAATGATAAATAATACTTTAAATTGTTTCAAAGACATCGCGCTTAGAACTAATGTTACAAATTATTACCAGTAATTCAGCTTTACGATGTATAGAAAGTTTACCTCGAAAAATAAAGAAACTTAGCTGATACGGTAGGTTTTAATAGTTTATATGGAATTTCAGTAATCGCGACAGGCATGTAAAAACTTCGGCAGTTTTACGTCTTGTTTTATATTCTGAGAGTGTGAATCGCAAAGCAACAAAGGATCTCTTAGATGGAACAATTCTGTTGCAGAAACGTTTTATTGGTGTTTGTATTCCTGTAGTAAAACATCCTTCGAAGAATTCGGAGCGCTCTTTAGCTAAAAGCATTTGATGGCTTTGGAAAGAGCTATACTCTCGCACGTTGGGTAACGGAGCTAAACGTAGCGAAAACGCGTTTGTCCGCAACATTACGACTGGCGCTCTGGGACCCCTAAATCATGCCTCAATGGAGCCGCCGGCGGCGATCTCTCATCAAACATCGCATAAATTACGCTCGAAGTGTCACGAAGGACACGGGCCGGGTGGCACCTTTTGACACATCACCCGGTCACGCACGCACGTGCGGAAGTAGAGCGATCGCCTTCCACCGCCTTCAATTGTAATGATAATTCCCTGGCTTTACATGGGTTGACTCTCAGGTCTCCTGTTTCGCTACGTACTTGATTTAGATTTATGAGTTTGATAAATATTTGTTACACGTTTATTTACAATCTGTTCATACATGTGAACAATAAGTAGATTTGTTGATTTACGTAATTAACATTGATTGAAGAAGATACGCATTAGCATCTCTCCATTATTACCGTTGATACACGGATTCACAACACTTCAAACTGTGAGGCACATGTAGAGGCTTGCATTTTATTAAGACGGTCATGTTTCTAAACTCTAAATCATTCTTAAAGCCTGTTTCAACTTTAAGCATACAGATCTGAGGCACCAGTTGCAAATTCAGTATCTAAATCATCCAAATATCTCAGTCTAAAATATTAAACACTGTCATACCCTTGGTATGTTGGAAATTATCTGATTCACAGTGATTTTAAAATAACAGTCACTGAAGAAATAAAAAGAATTATAATTGTAAATATGTTTAAAATTAGAATGCCATACCAATACTTCAGCCATAAATTTGTTTACAGTTTTGATAGTCCTTAATCGCAGGGGTAATCGCTTTCTCTGCGAATACAAGGGTAATATAAGTTTCACTGCTAACAAGATCTTCAGGCAGAAAGCAGGACGCAAATACTAAATAGGATTTTTAATTCAATGAAGTAAATAATATTAGTGATATCATTTCTGTATCTTGTTGTTCTTAGATTGGCTTGGTTCTATTTAGTTTGATAGCAGACGAATTAAACTCTCATTGAAAACATTAGAAAATAATTTAGACAAATGTGAACGTTGAAAAATTCGCTTTCCTGGAAATTAGTGTTAATATAGGAGAAATAAAGCAAAGGAAGTGGAGAAATTGACAACTGACTGCGACGTGACGCGACATGACAGAAAGTGATAATAGAGAATTACTCCAAAAAGCGCGCAAAGTAATGGAGGATTACTCTACAGCGCAAAGCGCTCAACGACCCGTAAGGGTCTTCGAGACGCGTTGCGTCAAAGTGGTAGACGCAACAAATTAAAAATAAATAAATAAATAAATAAGACATCACTTAACTACAATATTTCATAATACATTGTATAATTGCATAATGCATTGTTAATCAGAGAAATAATTATTTATTACAGTAACAATAAAGAGTGAAAATATAATATCTTGGTAACAATATTTTAATAATGAATACAATACAATGTTTTGTTTGACAAAAGTTACAATAGTACTCAAACAGCTCTTAATTTGTTTGAAATTTAAAGGTAATTTTTTTCAGACATTAAAAGTTTGCCCTTCGTAATACGAAAGTGAATTATAAGCTTTGTTGAACTTCACCAGAACCTGACCTTTTGGTATTCTCACTCCCACTTTCGTACAGTTTCAGACAAATTTATTTCCAACACACAAGTGCCTGCGTAATATCTTTATTAAATAATGATACATTATTAAACGGTTAGAACGTAAATAATAATTGTAACAAAGTTATGTATTTGCTTTCTTCCTTACGACATAACCTTTAAAACCATAGTGAGTTATCCGTATTTTAAAAACAATTTTCGGTTATTCCAAAGGCATTGTTCTACATCGAAGACTCTTTTAATTTATACATCATAGATATTGATTTTCCATCTCACATTTTCAGATATCCGTACGAGAAAAAAATAGTTAATGCTAGGTATTAAAGTCAATGGTTTATTGATTGATCTCTATCCGAAAGTGTTTACGAAATGTATATTGTTTGGAGGGAGTACCGTGTTAAACCACTATCGTAAAAAGTAGTCTTTTGTAAATCCTTCGTTCAGCGACTGCCAAGATGGCGTTATCGGTTTGGAGTTGCTTTTGAAGAGGTCGGAGAGGCCACCCCGTCCTTCGCCGTACTTATAGCGAATCAACTGCTTCGGCAGAACTTTAAGCTTCCCTCCGCTGGGAACTTGGTCTTACGAGATTACCGCGTCTGCCCCTAAGCCGCCCGGTTGCACGGCGAGCCGCAGCACAGCAGGTAACTATTAGATACATTCGCTTGCAGTGTAGAGAGAACCGAAGGTTCATACATCGAGCAAAAACGTTTCCTGCGTCTGCTCGTCGGTCTTAGCGTCTGCTAAGGCAGGTATTTTATGAACCTGTAGTCCGTCAATCCGTCTAAATATGGTTAATATCGAAAAGTAATATTAATTTTTTCTTCTTGTCTATGTTTGAACAGACAAGGATTGAAGGAGTGGAGGAAAGTGACTGTTCATTTTCTGTAATATCAGTATAATTTTTATGGGTATTTAAAAAATGAGAAAGATGACGTTTGAAGAACCGGTACTGGGCCCGTAAGCTGAATGACTTTGTTATTATCCTGCGCTCCGAGGCTCGCAGCCAAGGAAGATTTGAACCGAGGGTAGGCGTAGACGTGGCAGAATTCTGACATCTTCAGTTATCTTGCACGAATAGTTACCGTATTTCCCTTTGAGGAACAGTAATTAACTTGCAATTACAGCCCTAGCCGTCTCTTCGCCTGCCGTGAAATGAAAATCCAGTTTTTGTCGGACGGGTGGAGTGGTCTCAAAGCAGCCTTCCTTGTGCAGAAATTGTGGAATTACAGAACTCCTTGAGGCTCTCAGAACCGTAAGCTCGTGCGCACTGATGTAGGTGACATTAATCTTATCCGCATAAAGTGCTTATAGAGGGCTGTGGGAATCCCTTGGGTGAGTTTCTGTATTAATAAGAGAAGATAAAATTTGAAACTGGGTCGCCAACTGTTGAAGAAATTCTCCGTCTTTTGTAAGGAGAAAACTAGTTGCTTAGTTTATCATCCGCAAAATTCGAAGAAAGTTGTGAGAAATTATGCATTAAATCTATAGAGGAGAAACGTCTTACGTTAAAATGAATATTACTATTTATGCCACTGGAAAAACTATATTTCATAAAAATATAAATTATTGAGTTGCAATGATACATCCGTACCAATATGTTTAATCAGTGGTGCATTCAAGGGGGAAGAAGGTTCACGGGGCTTCCGGCACCTTCAGAAGTCAATGAAACACATTAATAATTTAGATTTTACTAATTTTCTATATTAACGAAATGCATTCATTAATTGTTAACGTTATAAATATTAACTTAAATTAAAATAAATTTAATATTAGGCGTAATGTAAAAAATTCTCTATAAGAAAACGTAGCATTGACTGGACACTTCACCTGTAGCCACTATCCGAGTAAAATTCCCGACGAGCCTTTGGGAACATTAAACAAAATTATTATTTTGATGTTTATCCCATTTCACAGTGCTGACTCATGTTTACACTATGAATAAAGTAATATCTTAAAAATTTTGCCGTACTACATTTTTTCAATAAAAACATGTCATTTATACATATCCGTTGTCCTAATTTTAACCATTTAATTTAAACAATTCCCGATGTACTCCTTGTTTTAGAAGAACGTGCACACGAACAGGGGGAGTGGGGTTAAGGTAATCAGTTTTTTGAAAGAACTCTTGGTGGAGGAGGACTCAGGTCGATTCTAGGCTGTGAGAAGAAAATCATTTGTCTCTTGTGAGGTACGCGTAGCAACACACAACATTTCTACTACAACTACATGAAACTATGATTGGATTTATCTTCCTACATTAATCGTAAGATTGAGCACTATTTTAGGTTGAGAGGGTAAAGCAGATATTTTATGAAGACGATATCAGTGCGGTAAAAGTTGTCAAAGAACGTGACATTTTAGAATAAGAAACCTGTAGAACTTCCTTCTAAAATGTGATGCTTATTGACGACTCCTACTGCAATGATTATGGCTTTGTTACGTCTATTATAACCTGCCTTACCGTTCTCTTCCTGAAAAATTATCAATGGTACTTGTAGTATTCCTTCCTCGCATAGTTAACGAAGTTTGGTTTGATTTATTTTATTTGAATTATTTTCTTAAAAGAACAATAAATTAGTAAAAAAACGTAATATTATGTGACGTGCGGGAGAGAAATATAATCTTCGCTCATTTTCGTGAGCTACAGAATCTCTTCCCCACCCTTTTACTACATATAGTTGAGTGATGAATAAAAGTACCAACAAAGCGAATTTAGAAACTTTTAAAACTGGGAATTCTCAAGTAATAGGAAAATTATTTGAATGTGCAAACGAACTAGAGATTTGATGTTATAGTATTGCTAACAAAATAGCAATATAAACCCCTGGATCTACTCCTATCACGAATAAACAAAGGAGAGACTCTCAAAACGTGCGCATAGAAAAGCTTTATTTATGTCCAGAAGCAAAACAAGGGGCCATCTCATCATTTACTGAATGACTCAGGGAAACCGAACGAAGAAGATGGGGATCATTGACTCAGAAGCCGAAGTACATTACTTGCCGAAGGCATATTGTGTCTTTTAAAAACATGACTTACATTAACATGCACTATACTACCACATATTCTGGGAGACCGGTCGGGAGCTTAGAGTTTGTCCGGGCTGGGGCGGTGCCTTGTTGGTGGGAGAATCCTGGTTAGGGGGAAACCCCGTTAGCCGACGGTAGGTCGGAACCGGATCTCGCCATCCAGCGGGGGAAGATCACCGCCATCTCCCGAGGAAAAATATGCACTACACTTACGGGACTAATGACCTAAGCTTCTGGCGCGCCTGGAATCACTAACCAACCAACCAAATCTTTAAAAATATGCAGTACAAATGTTAACTAATGTATTATATATTATTGTTAAAATAATTGTTATTTTTCTTTTGGTGGTCAGTAGAATCTCTAATTGTATAGAAACAGTAAGGCAGTTTTTTCGATTCAGTTTGGCAGCGAGCCCCCACCTCTTAAACCGGTGAGAGCATAGGATTCCGAGACCGGAGTCAGTAACTACTCGAATATCTGGAGACACCCCATCCTAGGCAGAGTTACCAACGTTTCGGCCGCCATTCTGCGACATTTCTCACTCTGAGCATTTCGCCCTGAGAAAGGAAGATGAATAGCGGCCGAAACGTTCGCATCTGTACCTAGGATGCGGGGTCTCTCGGAGAGCCACGAAATTACTTGTAAACTGGAGTTTACTGACGAAAATTCTCCTTCCCTTCAACATCCCCCACCAGTACATTTCTTCTTCTTTTGTACATGATTTTCTAAAACATTTGCGTATTAAATTATTCAAAAAATGAATTAAAAGATGTGAAATTGTTTAAAACGACTGAAAAATTGCTTGTTATTTATTTAATATTTTGCAACACATGCCCTAAATACCTTTCGACTAATACTTCTGTATTGTGACTTTATATATTACGAATTTTGTATGTATAGGAGAGATTTTAAAGATATGCATAACTAAAATTATATAATTTTAAGTCTAGGATAGTGTTTTATATTAAATTCTGAAGTGCTTTTAACTCTTTTGAGATTTGTAGATTTCACTGGAAATTGCAAATACCAATGGCAGTCATCAACAAGTACATAGAAATACGTATTTTCTCCAAGTTCATGTCCAAACAATGGCTGTGTGCACTGCAAAGTGCTCTGACCTTCCCACTGCCCTTCATTCCGAAGCTGGAGGGTCGACAGGCAGCTTTCGCCTGCCGCGCGGAGGGACCGCATTTCCCAGCTCCATTGAGCGTGAAACGATCTAATCGGGCCTGCCCTAGGCTCCGCCCTGCCCAGACGACCACTCGCCGTACGCACTTCTCTACATAAGCTGTAACTTGCGAAACGCGGTGCTTACCCGGCCCTTCCAATATTGACTCTGATTCCGGCGGATGGGGCTTACCACTCTATCAATAATAATCTCCGAATGTTGAGTGGCGATTGCTAGAACTATTGCTGGTGCGGAATAACGTGAGACATTGTGTATGGACATACGAGGTGGTGCTGATGAAAATTTATTAGAAGTAAAGAAGAGTGTATATGTAAAAGATGAAGCACAATATCCATTAATTTATTTTCTAAAATTTGAGTTCGTTCATTGATTTTTCCAAATTTGTAAGTCGTAAGTGCTTTCGAAAATGAGACTCAACACATTTTATTAAGGGGAAAATATCGCCATAGCCCAAAGTAAAATACAGTGAACTGCAGCTATCATGTTTCGAAACAAAGAAAATGATTTTGGGTATCCTTTTGCGCTCAGCATACTTTGTAATGGTATGTGAATGTTAGATGAGAGATAAATGTGTGAATGACATAGGATCATTGCACAAAAGAAAATTAAGATATTCAGTTCACATCATGCTGTTTAAGATTTTTTTATTACAAATGCGTAATGTTTATATCTTTCTCTGCCCTTTAGTTTGTGACCATTTCGTGAAGGTACCTTTAATTCATTGAAGTTTCCTCACAAAGTGTTTTTTGAAATATTTTTTTAAGTTATCTGACTATAAAAATAGTTTTAAAAGGTTGCCCGTTTCTATGTATAAACAAGCTGAAGTAACCTGCGCTTCAGCATTTAATTTAAGCTCATTTAATTATCATCCTGCCTCACCTGGCCCGCCCTGTTCTTCTCCAATTTGCTATGTTCTCTAGGATCATCGTTACTAAACCTCCTCGTTGTTAAGGGCAACAGTAAACAGATGCATTGTTGCGTACTTCTTCGCAAACTTTCGATAGCGATTTTGACCTTCAATTATTCAAACTCTAATTGCTGTATCAAAAAAATGCATTTAGGAGGAGATTCTACGGGCTTTCAGAGGGCTTTTTAATTGTGATTGGTAAGTTCTCTCATGTTTGAGATTTTTTGCAAAACACAGAAAATGCGCCCAGTTAAATAATGATCTGAAGGTAGGAAAGTTGGAGAAGGTTTTTAAGAAATCCCATACAAACTTTTTTCTCTTGTTTCGGAATTCACGTGTTTGCACACTTTTAATTAAGATAGGAATAAAACTGTGTGTATATATAATTAAGATAAAACTAAAACTGTGTATTAAAGAATACAACAAACCAACAAATTAACGTTTTTATCATTATTTAAAGAATTGAAAGTGAGCCAAATATATCCCCGAAAAAACACACTATCCTTCATTAAAAACCACGTGTAAATTGCGTTCGCTGTTTCGGAGATTCCTTTCTAAAAAGCAGACAAATTGTAATAAACAATTGAATTAGTTTTAATATCATCCATATAAGCACATCCGAATACGAAAAATCAGCTGGCGTCATTAGCCGAATTCGTTTACTATGCTCCGTGGAGTCACGGAGGTTAAGCGAATTTGAGACCCGCCGGTTCCTGTGTGGGTGACCGGCTGTAACGGCGTCGAGCCCCTGGTCGAAGGGATAAACTGCACTGACTTACTGCAACATGACGGTCTTGACTAAGATATAGTAATTACTTCCCATTAGTAACGGAGGGTTACTCCAGGAAAAGCGCTCGACGCCCAACAAGGGTTAAAGAGACGCGTTGCGTCAACGACGACCCAACAGCTATTTTAGAGTTGCATATTGGAGTATTCCAATTTAATTTCTATAGATAAATATTTGTATCGTTTACATCAGTAAATATTCTTAATTTATATAATATTAATGACTCCAAAAATGTTTAACTTGCAGATCTAATGAAGGAAGCGTAAGAAAATTTGAAAAATAGTTTTTGTAAATTTAAATGGAAATAATGTAATAAACAATATTAAGATACGAAATTTGATTGTTCAGCATTTCAATGAAGGATATTTATTTATTTGTTTCTTTGTTCCTAGTTATGTCTTATCTACAATTATTTGTACGAAATTTCTTATATTATATTATAGTCGGTGATAATAAAATTCTATGATAATGATAGTGTTTTATATGATATGGTAGTCTATAAAGAACTCTTAACAAGAAAGTAAAGGTTTTATTGGCTGTAAATAATTTAAATTCTTGACTCCTAGGTGACGGAAGGGTTTTGCTGGCACATATTTGGGCAATTTCAGTATAACATAAGAGCAAATAGCAGTACATTTAACAAATCATTTTGCTCTGGAGAAAAAACAATTTATTTAAAACATACGATAATTGTAAAAAGGAAAATTCGTTGTGCGAACTATTGATTCCAAGCCTTCGAGAATATTGGGTTAATTAGGACATTGATTAGTTTCACGATCGAAGCTTTGATATATGTATACTTCGTTTTAAAACGTAATATCGTTTTAGTTTACTTTTTTCATTTAACTACTCGGATTATTACTATTAACTTGCCGGATTGAAACCGTAATCTTACGGTCTACGCATTTTCATAATTACTTGTTTCTGTCTGCTGTATCCTAACGTCATTACTACTCTCCGTTTCGGAATCTACTATCCCAGCGTCCAAACGAGTAACCTTGTGGACTGTAATTTCAAAGAGCGTATTAAATCGTTGGCCGATAACTACTGGCATAGATTCACTCGGGTCAGTTATTATAAATTTTAATTTTTCGCCAGATATTCATATTGAGACTGTATGACAACCAAATCGAACGCTGTCTGGTACAACCGCGTCATCAAAACGCAGTTTGAGGTAGAGTGCGTGGAGAAATGTGCGGGCGTGTTTTACCGAGTAAAATGTCAATAGCCGGTGGCTGCCAGGGGCAGCGGAGGTCACAACGACTGCCTCTCGCGTTTGCTCAATGAATGACACAATCACTCATGGTGAAAAGTTTTCTGTTTTTCTATTGGTTTTGTTTTATCAATCCAATGGTGACCCTGTTGTCGCTTTTTGAATGACACTCGTATAAACAACAGTGTACCGGTGTGGATACAAACGTGCCTGTTCTAGCGAGCCTCTTGTTACACCAAAGAAAAAAGGTCCATTACGGCCAAACGACGGACTAGATATGCAAACTGAGATTTTCGGTTGGGCATATTCTGGACAGTCGGATCCAATCTACAGCGAAGTAGCCTTGCGACGTGGGACTCGTGAGATTTCGGGGCAGGATCGCTACGAGTAAAATATTGCTTTAATGTGTACCTGCTTGTAAATTCATATGTACGTATGTACGTGCGTATGTATGTATGTATGTATGTATGTATGTATGTATGTATGTATGTATGTATGTATGTATGTATGTATGTATGTATGTATGTATGTATGTATGTATGTGTGTATGTGTGTATGTGTGTATGTATGTATGTGTGTATTTTTGTGTCGATGGTCCGAATTTGCCGGCCAGCTACCGGTGTCCCTCTGGCCTGAGCCTAGATAAATGCCCATGCTTGGATGTAACAGCGACACGTGGCGAACATGACATATTCCCTTCACCGTAACTAGCAAGATCCGCCTGCCTGAGCTTCGTTTCGCCACACATCTACATAAACTGGGATGATTTTAAACGAAAGTTACAACTCTATTTTGATCTCGACCAGGAATCGAACCGAGACCACAGCACGGGAAACAAGTACGATGTCAATGAGCCATCCTAGAGGCAATATAAGTTCACATAGTATATTCATATATAATATTCAATCCCTTAATTGTCAAATTGGAACAATACATTTAATTAACACGCTGTGAAATTTATAATTTTTAATTGTAGCAAAAGAATATGAATGGTTTCAACCAGGTTTTGAAAAAACAGCAACTCAAACGGCAATTCCTAATAAACTAAATTCATTTTTTATAATACTGTTTCATGCACATTTTAGAAATGTTTTAAAGTAATTTATGAACATATAGTGACAGGACTTCATAGTTTTAAGTCGAACTTTCTTTGTATTGGAATATAGTTTTTCATTTCCAACGCAAGGTGAAAGTTTAATTATGAATTGCTTAGGATTCTTCGGAAAATATTATGAACTATTTCTTTGCTCTCCGTTTCCATACATTTGACAGAAAAGACATATTTAAGCTTTAATAAAAGTTCATAAGCCATGAGTTCATTATAACATCTGACTTTCCTGTCAGACTTTCCATTAATGATAGGAAAATCTGCCATCGAGAACTTAGAACCTGCCAGTCTGTGCAACTTCAATTCCATCTGCTTTGCAATCGACAGTCAAGTTAAGTAAACATACTTAAATAAGGTTAAATATTTAGTAGGGCAGTACGTAGAGAAAAGGCATCACAGTGTACAGTATTCTAGAGTTTTTGTTCGCTCTATAGATAAAATTCGTTAACAATTTTTTCCAGAATAAGTAGATTTCAAACTATGAAGTCATGTGTGTCTCGTTGATATACCAGCGTATACGATTTCCTCCTAAATGTAGTAGTTGGAAAAATTGACTCAAACACTGTTTCGTTACATATTTAGAAAATATGTTTACCTGTCATGATTATTTTGCGGCCACTAATTAAAACGCGAAATATAACTGACAAGCTTGTCCTGGCATAATAAGTTTAGCGAATTAATGTTGAGATTCATTTTGGTTTTGATTAGCTTGAATTTTTTTTACCTTCCTCTGAAATAATCTCGAAGTTTCATCAAGCTATGCTCACTCAGTACGCCAACTTGCAGGCAGTGTCCGTAGTCTGCTCAGCCCATAGAATCATCAGGACGTTATCACAGTTTCCAACGCTTGGGTGGGATTAGAAACGGCCATCCGATACATGTCTAAAGGGATTTATCAGAGTTTTAATTAAAACTGGAAGAGGTGGTTGGCGAGGAGATGTATTCGATGTTGCTGGTGCACTCGGTGAAAACTCATCCGGTTCATCCCGGGCCAGCTCGAGGTCCGCCAAAGTTGGAGCGAGAAGAACGGGGGACGTGAAAGGGCTCGGGATTAATACTGACGAGGAATATTAGGCGGGGAAAGGCGCAGGATGGTTTCGGAATTTGGGAGTGAACGGTGTGTTGCACATACGAAGGCAGGGTCCATGCAGAACATTAAAGGGACATTTTGGTGCTGCCTTATCATTTTCCTTACAAAATAAGGCCAACTTTGTGTCATTTATTTATTTTGTGCTTTTGTGTTCATAGATCTGTAAAATATTCTTCATGCATTTTTGGCGTAGACTTTTTACTTATTCAAACTTAAACCTACCTACAATCTAGTGATACAGTGATGCAACCATAGAGCAACCCTTAATTTGTATTTAAACCTGAGAACAATATCAGGAATGAATGTAAGGGTTATTTGTTTATTAATCTGGTTAGGTAATCGGGGTTTCTACAAGCTTGAATCTTGAGGGGAGGTTTATTCGGGTTACGTTTGCATGGAAATTGCAGGATATGTATGCTATGTGTATGAGGCGTTGAATGTTCAGTTCTTTGGGGAAACGTTTATTTCTTATGAACCAATGGGAGTTTGTTATTGTTTTCGTGTATTCGGATTGTATTTTGCTGCGTTGATCCTTGTAGGAAAAGTGTAGAGGTGGAGGGATGTGAGGATGGGTTTAAAAATTACCATTGCTGTATTTAGATTATTGTGCTGTTTCTATTGATTAGTGGTTTTAATTGGTACATTTTTTGATTGTGCTGTTTTATGTCCATCACCAGTTCTAGATATTTGATTGATGTGTTTAGAGAATGCCATGTTGTTGGTTCATTATTTATGGTTAAAGGTGTAGGTTGAGTATACGGTCTATGTGAAGATGTTTGCTGATTTGGGTTTGTTTTAATTTTTCACTTGTTTGCCTATTTAGTTTAGTATGGTTGCTTTGTCATTTTGTTGGTTTAGATTGAAACGTCAGATGTGTATAAAGCTGAGTCATTCGCAAATTGTGCGATTCGAGTTGTTTTGGAAATGGGTAGATTTGCTACGCGCAAATTTAATAGCATGGGGAGGTGAGTGGTAAGCCTTGTGGGTCACATGCTGCTTTTGTTTGGGGGGTTGGAATGTCGATATTACTGAAAATATCATGTTTGGGATAAACATTTTTTATTCTAGTTAAGTAATGTGGATTTTTAGTTTTAATGGGTTTGTATGATAATGGTTGCTACCAGATTCTGTCAAAAGCTTGAGTGACGTCTATGAATACAGCGGATGTGTAATATATTTTTGGATCGCCCAGTATGTGTTCAGTTATTCTTAAAAGTTGGTGTTGTATGTAAATGTATGTAAATTTAATGTGTGAACCCAATAGTTCATTTGACATTGCATTAGTTGTTTCAAGGAGTTTTTTGAGTCTTGATTTTAAAATCATATTTTTAATAATGCGGATAATGTAGGCAGTAAGTTCATTGGGCGTTAGTAACTTGAGTTAGAAGTCATTTTTGGGGTTTGGATATGGGTGGGGTTAGTGAATACATCCATGCTTGGGGGAAATATTTTATCCTCAGGTTCGAGTTGCAAATATCGTCTCCTACATTATTTCACGAGTATACGTACTTTTGCGGCTCTCACACGCAACCAATCTTTATAAAAGAGGTCTCTAAAGAAAGATAATTTCACAGCGACGTTAATAATTGCACTTTGACTTTAAAAATATGTAGGGTTTGTTGAAAAAAAACGCATCTAAATATTCATGTCAAATGCAACCCGCAACACCCAACGGCATTTTTGAATCTGTATCGGTAAATAACTTACGTTGGGTGGGGGAGAGGGATTATGTGAAAATGTTGCAAACTGTGATGCTATGGGTTCAGTTTTGGCAAATGTTAAATGAACGTTACAGGATCAGAATTTTAGTGGAGAGGTTGAGCTAATTTTTTTTGTGAATTGTTTTATTTTTGTGGTTGGAGACTATATCATGTTGTCGTATTGCAGGCTGATGTAGTTTTGTGTTTGTTTTTTGATATTGGTTTATATGTTTAATTCTCGTATTATTCCTGGTGTTTTAATCAGTTCCAGAATCTTGTTTTGTTTTTAACCATGAAGTTTTCATTGGTAGGTATGAATCTGGGCGTTGAGTTTGATTTTGATAGAGATTGGAGTGACGATTTTGAATGGTAGACTATTGGTGTCTTCCGGAATGAAATTGCTTATCTTATTTCTAGTGGTGTTTTTAATTTTTTGTTTTGATGATTTGATTCCAAAAGGTTGAATGTTTTTCCAATTTATATTGCATGTACTTAATTGTGGTGGGATAGTATGTGAGGGTTTTGCTCGGTGTAGTGATTTCTTTAAGGGTATATGATTAGAGTCTAGTTCGAGATGGTTAGTTAGAAAGAAATGCATATTGGAATTTGTTATTGCTATATTTAGTATGCCGGGGTGTTAGGGCGTATGGTGAGGGAAATATTTTGGTTTTGTGGCAGATAATATCTTCAAATGTTGATTGTCTTAGCGTTTATGAATTTGCCTTCCTGATTTGATGTATGACATCCCGAGTTTGAGTGTTTTGCGTTTTAAGTCTCCAAGAATTAAAGTGGTTAGAGCTGATTGGAATCGGTTTTAAACGTTTGTTTAATATGATTTAATGTTTGGCGGTTCATATGCAGTGATTGTATTCCAATCTTGATTGTTTAGTTGTAATCTTAATGCGATTCTCGCAAGTCCGGGGATGAATGAGAGGCTTAATGTGTGGTATGTTATGTTTTAATCATAGTCGGTACTCCTCCTACCCGTCCGTTGGTTTCTCTGTCTGATATATTCTGTATGACAGTATGTACAGTTTTGTAGAGGGAAGTAGGTAGGTTTTGGTACTGCATACTATGTCTATGCGATTGGTTTGAAGAAAAAGTGTAATTTAATCTTTTGCTTGTATTATTTATGCCTTTGGCATTCCAATTAGATAAGAAGTATTTCTGAGGTGTTAGTTGTATTATTGGAACTTCTGCATGCTGCAACTGAGTTTCGAATGGTGTTAATAATTTATGGAATTGAATTTGTAAAATGGATTTTACATGTGGTTTTCTATATTAATAATTGCCGATGCGCGCATAAATCGAAAGAAAACGTCGCAGCTTCCGACCATGTGAGATGTATGTGGTTCCGTTAGATATACAGTAACTTTGAAAAAAATGCATAAACAATGAAACAGTTTTGACTTTGACTATTATATTACATTAATCCGCAATTTTCGTAACGAATGTCACGACTATGTTTTCTTACGGAGTGCGTCAGTGGCGCCCGGGGACCGAGGGCGGTAAGGCGTGAGCGTAAAGGCGAGCTAGGTTTGAGGGCTTGCAACTCGCGTCTAGGCATGTATGTGGCTTTCTATGAAGACACATGATTAGGCGTTCCCAAACCACCATATATCTAAGAACCTAGTATATAACAATAAGAACCATCTAATATAAGAATTTTCTCTACCGCCCCCTTCCAATGCCCTGGTTGGGAGTTAAAAGTGATTTGGTCTGCTTGCAGACAGGGGAAGTAAGGCGTTGTCAAAGGCTCCAGTAGAAATTGCAACGTGTATCTGTCCGTTATCTTTCGTCCCCAACTCGAAGCAGTTCCAGGGGTCTCTACAGATCATGGGTCACAGGATGTATATACGCAGAGAGCCGCAATGGATTTATCGGCCTCAGCGGAAAGCGATTTTTTCGGATATGAAATTTCGATTAACGGAGTAGCATTAAGGTTATTTTTTTAAATTTGTATTCTAATTACGATTTTTTGCTTATTAAAATTTGGAAGCGCCAATTTTAAAATCATTAGATTAATAACATATTTGCACTATTTAACTAGAAATCAGTATTGACGCTTCGTTAAAATTGACTTGACCTGGCGAATTGCATTAAATCCCATAAAAGAACTCGAGCGTTCCAGGCTATTAACTTACGGTACAGCGCAGGGAGGCAAGCAACAGAGCCAGACAGTATCGACGACCGCCGCTAAAGGTGAGCCCCCTGGGGCAAGACCCGGCCTCAAAGAGCGAGCACCACACCTGGCAGCCGGCACCATCTCACTTGTTGAGTCATGCCGCCTGCGCTACCACCTCACTGCCGCCGCCGCCTCCTCCTCCTCCTCCTCCGCTGGCAGGCCTTGGGCCGCTACTGTAATTATTTTAGAGAAGACTTTTGCGAAGCGCCTTGCCGCACGCGACGGAGACAGCCGGCTCGCCCGTCTGCCCCCCTCCCCGCAGCGAGTAGTTCCACTGCCGGCGACCACCTGCCGGCTCCGCGGAGCGCCGCCGTCTTCCCCCTATTGCCCACCGGTCGCACCCCGACCTCCAGTTCGCCGCTTCGTCGTAGGAGATGTCTCTTTGCTCGTTCGCAGGGTCTGGCTGAGCGCACATGGTGTCTCTCCGTGCCCTCTCCACATCTGAAGATTATTTCACCTATTCAAACTCGTATGTGACTCGTATGTGTAAGAAAAATGCATTGTTGTAGCATAATGAAAACACTTCATGTTTTTGCTCCTATTTTCTGAAAATCCAAATCAGTGATTTAGAGGGTAGTGACACAGAGATAAAACCAACTACAAAACTAAGCATTTTCTTAATGAACTGTATTTAATCACAGTATTGTGAATGTAATGAAATGTCTAATAATTGCGAATATTGTTTTTTTCCTAGGATTTTCACAAAAATTAAATTATATCAAATAAAAATATCTTCAGAGCTGTTATCCATTGACGATTTGCTTGTATATAACATATGATTAACCAGTAATATACACAAAACGTTCTGAATCAATCAATTTTAATATTAACGTAAAGATGCCCGTGTTATTGTGTTATTCGTTCAAAGGAGATTAATAAGATAAATGGTCTTTTACAAGTAATGCATTCTAACACTCGACCTACAGAACTTTTCAGCCTTGCACTGTAATGTATTCAACATAATTATTTTAACGGCCTAATTCTGCTCGGAGTAAACCACGTCACAGGGAACTTGACTACATTATGTAGTGCAGATATGGTGTGCGTGAACCAGTGATGGTAATGGAATTCGTGTCAACAAACTTGAGAGCAGTGTAAAACAAATGTTCTCATTACTCGGGAGGACATGTAATATAAACGAACTCAAGCATTTAAATTGCGCAAGTGCGGCGCGCGTCACGCGTCGCCAGCCGGCTGCCCCCGCCTCCACAACCGTCCCCCCCCCGCTCCCTTCCCCCCCGCCCCGGCACCCTGACGCTCCAGGCGAACCCCGCGCGCAACCACCCTGTCTACAACCACTTGGCATTCCGCCTGTCTGCTTATGCGTCGCAGCCGCTTTGTTGAAAGTTAATTGTCGGAGCAACGGGAACTGTGAGCTACTTTTCAGAGGAGCGCAAAATACAAAACAAACGTTAGAAATAACATTCAAATGATACAAAAGAAATGATGTAATAGGAAAGCCGTCTACTTCTCCTCGAACTTGCCCTTTTGTGAACTTTGGGAAAAATTTATTTGTTAATCACATCTAGGAATATTGCTATTATTATTATTATTATTATTATTATTATTATTATTATTATTATTATTATTATTATTATTATTATTATTATTAGTATTATTAGTATTTATTACAGTGTTCATTTTCCTTCATGTTATTTTGTTCCGTGTCTTTTTCTCTCAGAATATCTTTATTCTATCGCTGACCACCATCACAATAGTTACGCATTTGTTATTTAATATTCGTACACACATATACTTCGTTGTACACAGAAATGCTTGTAAACAAAGAGAATAGGCGTTGTGGTCAAACCATATCATGATTCTACAAAAGAGATTTACTGGATGTAAAGTTTTAATATTTTTACTGGAGCACCAGCGTGGAAATGAATTATGAGAATTGTCAATAAGCAAATGCTTCTAACGATTAATAAAAAACGATTGAAAAATTATGACCGCGTGAACCGTTATGAATCGCCAATTTACCGACTTCAAACATATTGAGGTGGAACTTTCCCGTTCTATTGGAATATTGATGTATTGGTTACACTTGCCAAAAACTAAAGAGAATTTTGATACTCGCATTCCAATGAAACATTTCTAAATATGTGTTCAGCAACATGCTCTGCACATAATGAAATCTATAAATCTGCTTTGTCCACGTTCTGCTGTCCACAAGGATAACCCTTACATCTTCATCCCTGGGAGTCGTGAAGAATGCGGCTACCAATTGTTTGCTGTAAGAGGTGCTCCGGCCGTGGCACTCGCGACTGAGGATTCTTTGACATCATGTGGAAGAGATCATTTCCTCTTTCTTATCCCCCCCCCCCACCGCCACATAACGTCTAGAGCGTTTCAAAGGCAAGGAAAATGTAATGTGACGAGAAAAAAAATCAGATAAGCTTTTGCATTTTTTCTTTGAAAATATTCTCGTGAACATCACACATTAATGCCTCATAAATTGCAATGGGACTTAAAAACTGCTCATTATAAAATATCTGCTTGCCAGATTGTTAAATAAGCAGCTAATCGAATGCTGAGGTAATTGAATAGTGCTTCCGAGCTGTTTCATTTCGAATCGAAATTCGTGAAACGGAGGTCGGGGCGTGTGTGTATCGGAGGTGGCGCAGTCATGGCGGGGGCGGCCTCCGAGCGTCAGGCGTCTTCGGGTGACGGCGGCGGGGGCTTGGCCGCGGGCCGCAGAGCAGTCGCCGCGGTGCGGGGCTGCGCGGCGCGTCGCGCCGGGCTGCCGGCGGCGCGGCCGGGCACGCCACATTGATCGCCGTTATGTAAGCCGAGCGGCGCACGCACGCACGCTGCACGCCGCGGCGGTCGCCGCCACCGCCTCCGCCTCCACCGCCGATGCTGCATATTTTAAAGGGGAAATATTAACAGGCATGGCTCGGCAAAGCCCGGGTGGCGATCCTAGCGGTGGCAGCGGCAGGGGCAATGACGACGGCGACGGCGGTGGCGGAGGGGAGCCTGGGCGGGCCGGGCCGACGCGGGCCTCGCGCCGCTGTGTCCTCGGTTCTGCCGGCGCCGCCGCCGCCGCCACCGCTGCCGCCGCCGCCGGCGCTGCCGCAGGCGCGTCGATACGGCTGCAGCTGCAGGCATCCGGCCGGGCGGCGGGCCCGGCGCCACGGCACGCACGCTTCCGGGCGCGTTCTTGCCGCCCCCGCCCTCGGCACCTCTGTCGTCGCTGCCGCGCCCCCTCCCACTCTGCACTTTTTGCCACATGGTCTTCTGCTGCGCCTCTAGCCGGCCCGAGTTCCGCATCCAAAGGCCTCTTCATTGTAGTCGCTGGCGTTGCCGTGGTAGTTCTTGTATGCCATCCTGTTTTCTGTGCCGGCAGTATACCAAGCTCCCGTCACTTCCAGACCCACTATCTTTGTTCTGACATATCCCATGTCGCATCTGTCATTACCCGCTTCCATTTATTTATTGTACCGCTTTGTTTGTTGCTACGGTCATACAAATCGACCTAGTCGCTCTTGTACTTTAGCGCCTCCTGTCATGAAGCATCTTTTCTTTCACCCCGTTCATTTGGTCGCTCCCTTTATTGCCGTGTCCTACCCTACGCTGAATCGCCTACCCTCGTGGCCCCCTCGTGCTTCGGGCTGAGGTGCGCCTGCGCCCGTCGCTCGTGTTCGAATTATTTCCGCGCGCCCGCCCTCCGCGGTTCGCCGCTCGGCCGCGACGCCACCCCTTCGGCCGCGTCTGGGCCCCGCGCCCGAT
>BLKR01011279.1:0-35324 GCA_011170035.1 Teleogryllus occipitalis
AATAAAATATATTTTCAAGGATAAACAAGCAATAAATTTTGAATTTTGAAAGGGAGAAAAAAAACAAAAAAACTCCCATGTAAAAAAATCTATTTTCAAGGATAAATAAGCATTGCAGTCCGTATTGCTGTTAATTTTCATCGTTAAGTTTTAGCACGTTTTCAAGTTGGCAGCAACCTTAAGATGCCATTCTTCGAATTCTCCACAATTTTACGCGACGAGTTATTATCAGTATCCGTAAAGAGATCAACAGAAATATGAATGAGGTGACTGATGTGTTTGCAGAAAAAAATGTAACTATTTGAGTCAAAATGTTGTGTATCATTTCTAATGTTATGTATTTAATTTAGTTTTATACAATAACATACTGTTTAATTGCTGTTTTTTCCTCTTAGAACATGTCCCTTAATAATTTTAGACCGTAGTAGTTTGACAATTCTTTTATTCCATATCAAGTAAGCAAAGTCTTCCAACGACGCTTCAGCAGTTACTGCATCTCCACCATTAAGTCTATTGCAATACAAAATAATTATCTTAATTACTAAACATATAACAATAACATAGGTTGAGTTCTCAATTATTAAAATACTGACATGAAAACGTACTGCTTTTAGTGTTTAAACGTACGTAATTTAGCGTTTTCTTTTGGAAATTCAGTTTTAAGAAATTTAAATAAATGAAGATCACAAATCGTCCACTGAAACAAACAAAAATTTGGAGTATTTTCTTTGAAAGTAGATGTGGCCCTTTACGGTCTTGATTGTCTTACTTTCTCGCACTTACTAACGTTAGAAGAGAAAGTATTGTAAATATCCACCGAAAAAACTGCCAATTTTCGACATAATAATTCATATTGCCAGGCCCTGGTAACGGAGAAGTGGAGAAACACAGTTGCTAAATATAGAAAAAAGTTCTTCTAAGGCGTAGTGAAGACAGAATCCATGATTTGGGCGTCTTTGTTACCGAAAAATCGATTGACGCCAAAACGTCCGAATCTCCGTCCGTCCGTCCGTCCGTCCGTCCGTCCGTCGGTGTGTGCACAATGCTAGCGCATAAACCGTTCAGCCAATTTTCTCCAAAATTGATATTCCCCAATCGTTCTGGCTGATGTCGCGACCGCTGGAATTTGAAACCCATATTTTAATTTTGGGAGGTAGTTTACATGAAGCCCTTCGGAAATTTTCAAAATTTTCAAAATAAGGTCTCCAAATTTTTTGATTAACTTTATCCTCGAATAGGGTAATAAACGCTTATGAGAGTGGTGCAGGTCTGGTTTCCGTTGAAATCCCTGATTTTTAAAAATATTCCAAAAATTCAAACTTTTTTCGGTGTCTTCCTAGAACTAGTATAATATTGAAGATAGAGATTTCTTTCCTAAATGAATCTGATCCTTAAAGACAAATTTTGAAATAAGGTCAAGTTCAACGTTTCGAAAGTATGAGTAGTTTTCACGTAATTTTGACCGAAATGTAGGAAATTTTTAAATTTATTCACTCAAAAACCGCTCCAAGTTGTTTCTTTAAAATTCTTCCACTTATGTAATAAGAAACGGTAAAAAATAAGGTGCTTGTCCCATTTTCGGGTATTGATTGATTGATTTTTTCCTGTTTCCGGGCACGTCAACTGCTTTGGTCATTAGTCCCGTTAGTGTAGTGCATGTTTTTTCTCGGGAGATGACGATGATCTTCCCCCACTGGATAGCGAGATCAGGCGGCACCTACCGTCGGCTAGTGGGGTTTCCCCCTAACCAGGACTCTCCCACCAACGGGGCACCGCCCCAGCCGACACAAGCTCTAAGCTCCCGACCGCTATCCTGGCATGTGCGGTAGTGTGGTGCATGTTAGTGTAAGTGTGAGTGTAAAGGGAGAGGATAGAACAACGAAGAGGAAGGAAATATCGCACGCGGTCTGTGGCCCGTTTAGTAGGGTGCTGCTCCGGCATTCGCCTGGTGTTGATCGGAGAAACCACGGAAAACTACCGATCAGAGCAGCTAGAATTCTCCTCCAGACAGCGACTGAATTCGACCTAGCTGGAAAGCTAGTGTGGAAAATCCTGCCGCCGTGGGGAGTGGGAACCTAGGACCTCCCGGTCAGAGGCGCTGCAGTGACATCAGCTGATGCACTGAGCTACCGCTCCCGGTCCATTTTCGGGTATCGCTCGGTTTTTCGAAAATTGCAAAAAATAAACTTCAAAACTACAAAATTGAAGATAGAGATTTTTGTCTCCGACAAGATCTATAGAACAAAATTAGCTATAAAACAGGCAATGTACAATTTTTTGAAAAAGAATTAGTTTTTGCGTAATTTGCTCTTGAAATTTACGATTTTTTTCTCAAAAATCCCTCCAATTTTTTTCCTTAAATTTTCTCGAAGTAGGTAATAAGGAGCGGTGAAATATATAGTGTTGGTCCCATTTTCTGGTATTGCTCTTTTTTTTTTTTTCGAAAATTACAAAAAAAATTCAAAACTAAAAAATTGAAGATTGAGAATTTCGTTTCAAAGTCTGTTGTACAAAATTAGTTCTGTACGAATCTCTCTCATGTACAATTTTTTTTAAAAAAACGAGTATTTTTTGCATAATTTCTGCTAGAAATTAATGAAATACATACAGGTGTTATACCAACTATGGGACATGAGAAAATTCAATATCGATTTTTATTCGAATTTTACCATGTTATCTATTATTTGAACCAAGATACAATTCGATTACGGTTCAATTTTCCAATGTAATCCGATGTTCTTAATCCAATGTAAATATTTTTTCTCGAATAAACTATATAAATAAGTATCCACAATCGCTCATACCTCTCTCTCTCTCTCTCTCTCTCTCTCTATATATATATATATATATATATATATATATATATATATATATATATATATATATATATAAAGCATAAATTTGTGAAGCATAAATTTGTGAAGTTTGACGTAACATCACTTAATATTTCAAATTCAAAAACACGCAAGTTAAAAATTAAAATGTCAAAATTTGGAAGAATACAAGAGATTTCTTTGTATGCCAACTCGTATGTGTGTTATTGTAACCACTTTTCTTTTTTGCATATCATCTTGAAAACAACCTGTATTACTGTATCTTGTACTGAATCTGTAAATCTTCCATTAATCATGTACGTGTCACTGTTGTAATGTATACTTTCTCAGTTGCTAATGACCTGGTTGTCTATGCGACGTTAAATAAATTATAAAAAATATTTTAAAAACTCTTGCCCAAAATATATGTTGGCGAACTGGCCATCTCGTGACTGCGTGAACGTGCAACTCACCGGGGTTCAGTTACATATTATATGGAGGGTATGTGCACGTGACTTTTATGGGAGAGATCAGCATTTTCATGCTGAATCCGTTTCTACACCTAGGATTGTTAGCCCTGGGGGATGAGGTGACATGATAATGATGATTAGACATCGGGTGTTAAGGGAAATGCCTATTTTATTCTAGCGAACCTATTTAAAGGCTGATAATATATGTGCACGAATGATGACAAATGACATATGACAAAGTTTTATAATGTCTCTTGGCTATCCGGGACAAGCCGCGTCGATCTGCTCGTAGCTGACGTTTCGGCCAACATATTGTGGCCTTCCTCAGAGCGTACTGCTGACGTGCAACTACGAGCAGATCGACGCCGCTTGTTCCGGATACCCAAGAGACATACTCCGGCCGCGGAAGCCTACGTAATCAAAGTTTTATAATGCTTATTGTTGCTTTTTTAGCGTAAAAGCCTTTTTTTAGCATACATGCCTTTCTTGCATAAGTACCTTTTAGATGGCTTTTTTGCCTTTTGCGTACTATTTTTACATACAATGCTAAGAAGCAGAAAATTGGTCATGGTTCAAACGTGACCATTCATTACGAAATCTTCTATTCACTTCTTGGTATTTTAAAATACGAGAGAATTCCTAATGTATAGCAACTGATTTTTCTCCATTTCCCTATTTCATAAATACCAGCCATGTTCTGAGACACGGTCGATTGACAATACACCGATGGCTCCGAAATTTTAAGTGGAAATAAACGTAAATGTCCAGTAAGCTTGTGTTGCTAGTGTTGGACTTCTAAAATATATGCCATTCACATCAGTAGATGTTGAGAGATCCTTATCCGATTTCAAACTGATTTTGTCTCCCAAACATCACAAATTCGAAATTGTGATCCTTGAAAAGTTATTGGTAATATGCAAATTTTACTGGTTATTGAAAACTATTAAAGATGAAATGTAGAAGAGTAGTAAATATGTAAATCTAGTTTTACATTAAAATGTACGAACTTGTTTTGTGCATTTAAGTTTACAAAATAATTTAGACAATTTTTTAAATTCATTTTATTGTGTATGTAACTTATGACAGTGCCTTTGTTCTCCTTATTCTTGACACTTCCAGTGCCTTTTTAGGCGCCTAAAAGACGAGTTTTTAGTGCCTAAACATCCGATGTCTAACGATGATGAAGGATGAAATGGACAATCATATGAAACAAATGTTATTGGATTCCACAATTTAATTTGTCGCATGAAAGAAATGCGGTACTAATGTGTGTGTACACAACACCAGATGGCTCTGTGTGTGTCTTTATTAGCACAGACAGCAATGTGAGATCAGTTGTCCGACAGCCGCCCTGCGTGATAACTGCGAGCCGTTTCGAGCAGCGCTCGTACACAAAGATGGCCGTTCTACATGGGAGAAATGCCCGAGAATGTCACAAGGTGTTGGTAGGAATAATGCCCTTCCGTACCCGCCAGTCGCGAGATGGGCAGGAGAGATTTTGCGAGGACGGATGGCAACCGGTGGTCAGCAACGCACGTAACGACCTACGAGAGTGCGGACCGATGTGGCAGCTGCGGTAATCGAGCATCTGCCTAACCGAGCCGCCTTCAGAGGAGCTCTGGAATGTTCTGGAATGTTGTGAACTCATATATGCCAAATGCTTGGGAACATTTAGACACTGTCGTTTCAAATACTACCTTAATAAACATGAGAAAAACAATTTTGGTTTATCGATAAATGTCCATACACTTAGTTTTTATTTTGTCCTTTCATGTATATCTTTCACATTTTCCTCCCGTCCTCGTATTATCACACAAAAATTGTTAACATAACTTATGCCCCCCCTTGTGTGTGTACGAGTATGTACGTGTGTATATATATATATATATATATATATATATATATATATATATATATATATATATATATATATATATATATATATACACACACCCTGAAGATATCATTCAGCTACCTCGGCTACGCCACTGTATACCATCACTACCTATAACAAAACCTACAGCTATTTACAAGATTTTAAACTTTTTTTAAATCAAAGCGATCTGTCCTTCCTCTTCCCTGTCCTATCCTCTCCCCTTACACACACACACACACACACACACACACACACACACACACACACACACTAACATGCACTACACTATCACATATTCCGGGAGACTTGTCCCGGCTGGGGCGGTGCCCCGCTGGCGGGAGAGTCCTGGTTAGGGGGAAACCCCACTAGCCGACGGATCTCGCCATCCAGCTGGGGAAGACCACCGCCATCTCTCGAGAAAAGAACATGCACTACACTAACGGGACTGATGACGAAAGCAGTTGACGCGGCCGGAAACACGAAAAAACCAAACCTAACTATCTGAAAGCGTAGTGTCATCGCACCTCGAAGCATGTCACGGAACGAACACGCTACTTGCATTTACAACCACAAAAATGTAAATACCTGTGAAAGCTGTACGATATAACGACGGAATGGCATGGGCGTATATTACTATGCAACTGGCATACGGAGCCGTCCATAAATTTCATAACGCAAATTTGGAGTATTTTGAATACCCCCTGTAACGCGCTCCTGAACCCGCCATAATAATTAAGTAACGCTTTCGCCCCCCCCCCTTGCAAATGCAAAAGTGAAAATAAATTATAGCACAGTAAAAACAATAATTTTATTTGTGTTGTTTATTAAAAGTTATGATAATTAATGTTGGAATTAGTTGGCGATGCTGATTGTACTTCACAAGAAGATTAGGGACAAGCTGTCAGTGAAGGAAGGATACATAGGTAAGAAACTTTTTGACCAGAAGCCGTGCGCTTGCCATCGTGGATGACGCATGGAAGAGAGACTACTGCGCTAATTTAAATGGATTCTAAATATACTACACACACATCAGTTTTGAATATTTTCTTCGTAATTTTACAGATTTATCGAAAAATTGATGAAAAATTATTTCCACTTATTGAAACATTTTACATCTAATACTAACTTCAATTTCTTTACGTTTTTTAAACATATTAATTGCTTAATATTTTAATATTTTAGTACAATGCAAAAAATAATATTTAGCAAATGTTGAAAAATGTAAAAGAAATGTATGAGTGATACGTAACAATAACCTAATACCCCCGCACCCATATGGAACGCAGCGCAACGCGGCCTCAATCCCCCTCTCTCTTAGCGTTACGTCATTTATGGACAACCTCTGCAGACTTTTAAATTGTTTACCACCACTTAACCTCATTAACGTTTCGGGCTCCATCATCAGGTATAAACTGCAAAACATAAAAAAAGACACTTAATATAAAATGAAGATAGAAAGTACAATTAGAGTTTTGAATTTATATTAATAAACAAATTTGAGATAAAATTTGTTTATCATTATTGTAAAATTTACTTTTCTATCTTTTTGTTATTTTAAGGGTATTTTTACGTATTACAGTTTATACTTGATAATGGGGGCTACAATGTGCTCTGAAACGTTCAAAATGAAGTAATGTGATAGATAATTTAATCGTCTGTCAAAATACTGAGGTGCAACGAAGAAAAAATAATAAATAAAACAGGGACAGTCTCATAAAAAACTGGCATATAGGATCAAATACTCGAGTCAGAATGGCGAGGATTGGTTCTAACATGGCAGGATGTGCCTGCTGATGATCGCAAATCTCGAGCGGTGAGTTTCAACAAACAAAATTGTGAGTGTAAATCTAAGTTATCTATATGATTTGAATAAACCTCAATTTCATGGCACCAAAACTGTTTTGGGGATTACATTAAAGTAGTATCCATTTATACATCTCGAGCAATTTGGATTTATTCATTATTTCACTTTGAAGTTTCGATATCACGACCACCATTTGAGTAGAGAGCCAAATAAACTCGATTCAATTTTCTCAAATTCGTAGGATTATTTATTCTACTAACTGCCTCCGATTTGTCCCCATCTCACTCTCATCCCATGCATAAATGTCCAGGGTGCCACGGATTATCTTAATAATATCAGTGACTATTCTTAATTTTCTATATTTGATAGTAACACCTTGATCATTATATTTTTTGTCTTTATTTTACCTCGTTCGACCCGTAAACCCTCATTTTGATTATTTACTTATTTTACTTGCCTTTCTATTAGACCTCAAATATTTACAAAAGTGTTTTCGAAACAAACCACCCCAAACATCAATGAAATCAATCTCTCGGATTGGCGACCCTCGGCAACAGTGATACACTATCCACTGATTGCACTACCGAATACTAAGTTCATATTCGAAATAATAATAACAATAACAATAATAATGATAATATGAAATAACAATAGATATTACTTAAGTGTGTTTTAGGTAATTTGAAATGCTTCGATTTCTAATACAGTATATTAAATATTATTTGAAGACTTAAATGTTGCGGCTAGTGTACACGATATTTAATCAATAATGCATTCAATGAAAAATGAATAAAAACGTTTACAATATATTAAGCTTGTTTTTTTTAAATGCATACTTCTTTCAAAAATTTCCTCTTCTCTTACCTCCCTATTGATTCACTAAAGCGAATTATTTCTATGAAATGTTGATGGAACTATTTTTGACGAACTTGGGATGAGTGAAACGTGGCATTCCCGTTCTTCGCCACCGCCATTTGCAATGGCGCCAGGACATGTACTACGGGCGGAATAAAGCATGAGTGGGCTGCTTTCATAATATGACACAAATTGAACTTTCTGGAAGGGTTTATCACGCTTCAAACTGATGTGCTTTATTTCGTGGGTTAGAAGTGCCGAGACACGCAGAAATTAGGAAGTAGAAACGGCGACCAAGAGGGGCTTCCGCTTGGAGACGGACGAGAAAAGAAATAATTAAAAATGAATAATATCACGGCCGATATTTGGCATTAAATGTTTCTTCATTGGTTTCGCCTTAAATGTAACTTAATTTCCTTCTTTCGAATACCATCGTTCATGAATTTCGATAATTAGCAAAGATCGGAATGTTTTATGTTTTTGCTGTTTATTTCTTGTTACTGGCTTAGCACGTTCGTACTACAGATCGTAAAAGTAGGTTAGGACTCTTCCATACCTGCCTTTTATGGCATTTACTTCTTACTTGTGCCCTGCCGTCTACACTAGTCCAGAAACGAGCCCACAGTTCTTCCTACATCATTCAAAATTAGGAAGATGGCCTGGCAGGCGCCATGTTTCAACACCGCCTTGCAGAATATTTTACACTTTTTTTCCAATGCTTGCAGGGTAAAAAACCCTGGTTTCGCGACTGAGACATACTTTCTTACACAAAGAGTGCTCAATATACACTCACTATACGCTTCGCACTACTCCTTACTTCCTACACACTTATACTAAGGGTGCTCGTGCTTTTACAGGCCTCTCCGGACACGGAATCATTTTTACAAAATATGAGTATTTTTACAGAATATGACTTCCTAAAATGCTGCATCTCTTTGGGGTGGTCCTTTTCAAGAAGTAAAGTCATAACTTATTTTAAAAAAATCATAACTACTCCTAATAATGACAATTACACTCTAAACCTTTTTCAGGAGCGACTCTATTTTTCAAATATTGAAAAGAACTCCATGCATACTCGTTACAAGTGAAGCTATTAAATAGAATTCTTAAAATATTGCATTAATAATCAGAATGCACATTCCTGAAACAAATTTATAAAAAGTAAATTAACAGTCCTTACGAAAGGTTGTAAAGCATGCATTAGTCATTACGTGAATAAGGAAGGTGGTATGAAATAATATATTTGCGTTGTTATGAAGGAAAAGTCTAGTCGGAGGGCGCGTGCTTACCTCGAGGTTCTTGGCGTGGACGGCGAGGTAGGGCAGGGGCGCCGTCACCGCCACGGTGATGACGACGTCGCCGCTGAAGGTGCCGGCGGCGAGGTCGGGCCGCAGGGTGAGCAGGTAGTGCAGGGGCTGCGCCTGCGGCGCCAGGCGGAAGGAGTCCTCCCAGGGGCCCTGGGGCAGCGCGGGGCCGCCCGCGCCCTGGCCGCGGCCCGCCGCCTGCGCCTGCTGCGTGGCGGGCGCGTCCTTCATGGCGCCTTGGGCCGGCGACGAGGCGGGCGCCGCTGGCGGGGAAGCGGAGGATGAGGCGGCGACGGGGCCGGCGCCCGCGGGCGAGGCGACGCTCAGCAGCGCCACCTCCACCGCGAGGCCCGTGCACGCCAACGCCAGCACCGCGCACGCCGCCGCCAACACGTGCACCAAACGCGGCCGCCCCGCGCACCCCGCGCCGCTCTCGCCCGCGCCCTCGGCCGCCGCCCCCGCGCCGCCCTCGCCCTCCTCCTGCGACGAACCTCCCATCAACCCGACCTACTCCCGCTCAAGCTGCTGCTACTGCTGTGGCTGTCGCTCGCGGTCGCTCACTTTCATCCGCCGAAACGAAGAAAGTGACCCGCAAAAACCTCTCGCCAGCGAGTCGCGTCCAATCCGTGCAAAAATGTTCGCTCGACGAAAACAAAAGTCCAACACCACCGCGTGGCGGGACGGCTGCTGACGTCGTACCCTGTGCTCCGATCCGCGCCCACCCCTCACCTACACTACAGTGCCGGGGCGCTACCTGTCACGTTGACAGTTGGCGCGGCAGTGGCGGCGGCGGCGGCGACTCACTGTCAGGCGGGCTCGGTGGCGGGACGAGATCGCGCGAGCGCGCGCGCGCGTCTTGCGCAGGAGGGAAAGCGAGAGCGCGCACGCCGCCTCCGAGGGTAGAACGCGCCGACAGCCCGTGTCGATCGTCGCGCCACGACGCGAACGTAATGGGAACTCGCGACACAGCACCCGGCGCACCGCACTCCATCTATGCGCGGGGACGGGGTTTAGTTCGCGACTCCCCTTCTTGTCAACTACCGTGCGCGACAGTCGGAAAGCGAATGAAACGCATTCTATATTGCGTTTAATTAAATATTAAAGAGTACACTGGGTTCTATTTATGGCCTCGGCTTGCTTATTACCGCGAATATATTTGATTCTAATGTACTGCCGTATCCATTATTCTATATAACGACATATACCATATGACACATCAATCATTAGGTCATGAACTTACAACCTCTACAAGGAAAATGATCCAACGGAAAGTTTCAAATGCAGTGCCTTACTTTGACTTATGTGCGCCCTAGGCTGTCAAATGTTTTAGCGCCCTTTTAATTTGCTTTTTTTAAACAAAGCTATTTATACCATTTTGAATTTTAAAACATTGTTTTACAATATTTGTAACTGACGCAAATATTGAGTACGTATAAATAATTGATTATATGCAGAGGTTAATTTATACAAATTTTAGTTTCCGGAACGCACCCCCAAATTAATGATTAATTTAATAGAAATGGTTGAATATTTATATTATAATTTAATAATTATTCCCGAGGTACTGGAACGCCGTTCCGTCGCGTTCCGCCAAAAATCAAGCCCTGATTATACGTATAAATAATTCTCACCGCGATATTGATTTCATAAATATACGATACTTTTGTAATCATTATAAATTATATATAAATGGACGTATATTTCATTAATTAATATTTTCTTTTCTTACAAATATGTAATATGTCTATAAAACATTGAAAAATTCGCCTTATGGAATTTTGAATCCGCTGAGATTCGTCCGCCCCCAAAAATTGCGCGCCCCAGGCTGCAGCCTACTCAGCCTGTTCGGTAATCTGGCACAGTTCAAATGACTTCATATTCGGTTACTACAATTAAAAACAAATTGAAACTCCTTCTCGTTCAACAAATATTTTCATTCGAGGATTTCTATTTTCATTATTGAAGGTTAGCACTTATTTATTGTTCACAAAGTTACTGGTGCCAAGTGTAACTACAGGTGCTACAGAATGACACAGACTTTCTCGTAGCAATTTTTTCTAATTCTCTGGGTGTGGACTGGCTATGCTCCATTCTCTGGCCAGCTACCACCTGTTGCAGCCAAAACTTTTTTTTGACATTTTCTCAACTTTTCGGTTTTCTAATTGTGGAACCGAAATATCACTTTAAGAATATTAAAGAGGAGTAAAACCTCGCTCTAAGTATAAATTGTCATTGAAAAATTTGAAGTCGTTTTCACGATTGATTGATTTTTTCGTGTTTCCGGGCGCGTCAACTGCTCTGGTCATTAGTCCCGTTAGTGTAGCGCATGTTTTTTCTCGGGAGATGGAGGTGATCTTCCCCCGCTGGATGGCGAGATCCGGCGCCGACCTACCGTCGGCTATTGAGGTTTCCCCCTAACCAGGACTCTCCCACCAACGGGGCACCGCCCCAGTCGGGACACGCTCTAAGCTCCCGACCTCTCTCCCGGAATGTGTGGTAGTGTAGTGCATGTTAGTGTAAGTGTGTGTGTAAGGGGAAAGGATAGGACAAGGAAGAGGAAGGATAGATCGCGCGCGGTCCGTGGTCCGTTTGGTAGGGTATTGCTCCAGCATTCGCCTGGTGTTGATCGGAGAAACCACGGAAAACTACCGATCAGAGCAGCCGGCCGCTAGAATTCTCCTCCAGACAGCAGCTGAATTCGACCTAGCTGAAAAGCTAGTGTCGAAAATCCTGCCGCCGTCAGGACTCAAACCTAGGACCTCCCGGTTAGAGGCGCTGCAGTGACATCAGTTGATGCACTGAGCTACCGGTACCGTTTTCAAGAAAATGCCGATTAAGCATTATTGTAAACGTGAATTTTGAAGCTCTTTTTCACAGGAATTTACTGAGCTTTCGAAAAACTTCATTTAAAGTCATTTGAAGCACTTTCACTGAAAAATGCAATAATGTATACAAATCGATG
This sequence comes from Teleogryllus occipitalis, assembly GCA_011170035.1. Taxonomy (NCBI): domain Eukaryota; kingdom Metazoa; phylum Arthropoda; class Insecta; order Orthoptera; family Gryllidae; genus Teleogryllus; species Teleogryllus occipitalis. The sequence goes on from BLKR01011279.1 coordinate 12,085, forward strand.
GAAATGTGCATATTAACGGCGTGAGACATATTTTTAAAAAATACTTTTGTATAATTTTTGGAAAAATAAAAGAATAAACCAAAATGAACTTTACGTCATATTAAACAGTGCCATCCGTTGGCAAAGTTTGAAGAAAAAATTGGAGCCATTTTTCAGAAAATGGCGTTTGATCATTTCTGAAAATGCGGAATTTTGAGTTCATTTTAACAGAAAATATTGAATTTTCGAGAAACTTTATGACATTATTTAAACACATGTACTCATAAATACAATAACGTAAAGAAATCGCCTCTAATATAAATATTACCGACGTAGGAGACAAGTAGAAAAAAATACGTTTTTGTACATTTTGATAAATCAAACGAATAGAGAGCGATACGGCATTTATGTCATCATATGGGATTCGTTTGGCACTAATACTACCAAAAATTTAAAGAAAAAATTTAGAGCAGTTTTTGAGAAAATCTTGTTTTCATTATTTTTTTAATTGCAAATATTGCACGAAAACTACTAAAATTTTCAAAAAATCTTCATGACCTTTACGAGAGAGCTCTATAAATTTCATTTGAAGGAGAAATCTTTATTTAATTTTGTAGTTGTGGGAAGACAGAAAAAAAATCAAACTTTCAAAATTTTCGAAATTTCAGAGTTAACAGTGAAAATCGGACCTATGCCACCTATATCAGTGTATCTTAGTTTATTTTTGCAAGAAATTAAAGAAAAAAATTGGAGCAAATTTTAAAAAATGTTGAAAATGTCTGGGAGGCTTCATGTAAAGAACCCCCCAAAATTAATGAATGTCTTTCAAAACCGCAGAGCTTCGACTCGGGCCAGATCGGCAGGGGTTTATGCAATTTGGGGAAAATCCCAAGCATGGTTAAATCGTTAGTGTAGTTCACATACACTAGATGGACGGACAGACTGAAGAGCGGACGGACGTTTTGCCGTCAATCGATTTTTCGTTATAAGGACCAGCAAAATATGGATTCTAGCTACACCGTCCTAAATTTAACAACTGGATTTATCTACTTTTTCGTTATCAGGGGCCGGTAATAAGAGTTTTTCGCCGGTTTTTCGCGCAGCATTACATTACTTTCTCTCTACTACGTAAGCGGTAGCGAGCTGCCATATATCAAAATACATTTTTTAGGTTTTCTCAATTTTTCGGTTTCCTTATGGTACATTCGAAATATTACTTTTAAAATATTAAATAAAAGTAAAACCCCCTCCTATATGGAAATTTTGTGGTAAAATTTGGAGCCGTTTTAAGAAAAAATCGTTTAAGCTCTAGTATACATGTGAAATTTGAAGCTCTTTTTCGCAGGAATCTTTTATTTTCAAAAAAATTCATTTGAAGTAATTTGACGCCCTTAAACATACAAAAGCAATAATGTATACAAAAAGCTGGAAATGTACATATTAAAGGTGTGAGAGATATTTTAAAAAATGCATTTGTGTAATTTTTGAAAAAACAAAGGAATATAGCAAAATTAATGTTGTGTCATTTTAAACAGTGCAATTAGCACTATCCGTACGAAAAGTTGGAAGAAAGAATTTAGATTAACTTTTTAGAAAATGGCGTTTTAAGCGTTTATTTACATTAGCAAGGGGAGCGAAGCACTGTATCATTACACCACATCGCATTTGGAGTCCAAGAGTGGTGGAATTTGGTACACTATTCGTAAATGCGTTAATGTTGTAGAATGCACTCAAAATGAAATCAAACAAAAATAGGAAATTACACCAAATTCCCACCACACAATTGCACGTCGTTTTTCACCTCTCGAACAGAGCATTTTGATCTTAAGTGATTCGGCAGCAATAGACAGCAAAGTTGTCATTAACTTCTCTTTGCATCGTTTTTCCATGGTACATTCGAAATCCTGCCTCTGTCAGGTATGTTTCAAAATTCTCATCAAACATAAGATCCCTGATATGACGATCTACAAATGCATCTTTTATTTTTGCTTCTTATAGGAGAAAATAGCAAGAAGTGCATCTGTACAACCTCCACTCTTGTGGATTGTATTTCAAGTCAAGAAAGTGCATTAGCCCTGCAACATTATTACGAAAGTCAGTGGTCCACGAATTGCAAAATAGAAGTAAAAATAAGTTCTCTGTGACTAAATTCGTTTATATTACGAAGGTCATTTGAAGATATTCATACTATACACTTATACCCATACTTATGCACTACAACCTTCTTTCAGTATTCCAGAAAATCGAAATAAATCACTTCAAATACTTGAAGCTTCCTCACATTTACTGAGATCTTATTTTTCTTCCTTTCTAAGATAATCTGTGTTGACACTACAAAATGCCAAAATATGCGCGACTCAGAAGCCTATCCATTGATGTCTAAATCCTTGTGGAAGCAAATGAGTTGCTGTTGTTGTTTTGTTTTTTTTAATACACGGCGGGATTCACTGAATCCAATGTTAGAAAGTCGACTTCATTTAACCTTTGAGTTTTCAAACAATTAAAGATTTTTTGTTTATTATTTTGTTTCGAATATCTTGCATTTCGTTTGGTTAGGAATTTGAAGTGTTAGTAGAACAGAAGTAGCAATATTACATAACATAACCCTTAGCGATAATGTGGAGAAGTATGGGCTGTTGTAGGACCACTAGTTTTTGTTTTGTTTTTTTAATTTTATTACATATTAGTTTTGGACATTTATAATGCAATCGGTTAGGAAGGAGCCGATATATCGAGGGCGTGGATTTGATTCGCAAAAATGATGCCTTTTTATAATGTGTTGAGGTTTGTTAACCATTTAAGTTTTCATCAGTTGACAAGCATTTCCTTCCCCAACTAACGTAGAAATGAAGTCAAGAGCTTCTGGGCTGCCTCCACGCTTTACACACTCACATGGCTGAGAATGTCGTACTACCTCGGTTCGTATGTACGAATCGTTGCACGGTTCTTGTGTGCAGGGAGGGCAGTGCGAAGGAGAATACCCTCTTCGCGATTACCCGTCTGTCGTGTACGGTCAACTTACACTCCGGGAAAGAAGCAAATTGACAGAGATTAGCGGGGCGCGGTTATCCAAACGAGAGCTTCCTTGCCACTTCATTTTTGAAATTGCTCTTCTTTGGATAACCGAGTTCCATCAGATTAAAATTCCATTCAATCGGAAAATAGAACCTCGCAAGCTCACAATTTACCTTTATTTATTTGACGACAAAAAACAGTTAAAACTCTGTATGACGTGTTAAGGGGAGAAATGAATTCTGTGCACGTTTTCAAAATTCTGTGAGAAAATATCTATAGAGTTTTGTTTTTTTTTTTCAAAAACCCTTTAATAGTGCACTTTACCGTTAAGAGAAACTCATGGCACATAAATACAACGCAAAAAAACGTTTTCGTTTACCTAGAATAAACACAAAACAATCTACCACGTTAGGTTATAGAAGTGTTGAATTTACTTGGTTGACTGTCATGGCGGGATAGTGCTAGCAACGCGCGTTAATAAACCAAGGGCCACACATCGTGAACGGATCTGTACCATGGGAGTGCTGCACTGACACGGTTGCTTCCATGCACGTCAACTACTACGGCCATTAGTCCCGTAAGAGCAATGGATGTTTTAATCCGGAAGTGGCGGTGTTCCTTTCTATACAATGGTGAGATCCGGCCCCGACCTACAGGTCAGCTTGCACGGGATTTCATCTTCCAGGTATCTCCCCGCGAAGCACTACCCCAATAGGGAGAAGATCTACGTTTGCGACTCATCTCCGACATGTGTGGTAGTGTAGTGCATGTAAGTGTAAGCATGTAGCTCAAGGAAGATGACGGGAAAATCGCCCGCGGTCCGTGATCGTTTATTAGGTTACTGCTCCGCCATTCGCATATCATAATCGGATAAACCACGAAAGAACTGATTAGAGCAGCCGGCTGCTAGAATTCTCCGCCCGACAACGGCTGGTTTCGACCTATTTGGCTGTATACCAGCTGGTATCGAAAATCCGCCACCGACGGAATTTGAACCCTGGGACCTCCCGGAAAGAGTCACTGAAGGGTCAACAGCAATGCTGACCCATCTATGATCTTAACTCTGCTGATCGCTGATACGGGTAAGACGGTGAGATGGCGTGACCTAAGTTATGGATCATCATGTCAGATGAATACGGGAATAGGGGGGAGTACGACATATACCAGGAGGTAATGGTTATATTCAGCTGCTCCTCAATGTCAAAAAAAACAACAACAACAAAAACCAACAAAAAAACAAACACTAACGCGATTGTAATAAATATCCAGTAACTACAGAAAATATTATATAATACAAAGATAATATAATTCAAATAGTATTACGTTCAACTAAATCCTTCGTCCTTGTCAACAAAAGCCCTGCCAACACGTCAACAAGTGTGGATGCAATGTTAACTGTATAATAATTAGCATTTATGCTTACGTTAATGATGTGGCAATACTCAACATTTACTTAAGTTTCACATTAAACATATTGTGTAGTATGTTAAATTTTTTTTTTAAGTGAAGATGTGCCTTGAGGGCACCAAATTGCCACTGGAAGAGTAACGAAAGGGGTACAGAGGAATGCGGAATGTAAGTTTTAGTACAACACAGTACGTTGGTATTTTATATTTAGTTGAAAAAAGATACTATCTATTTACGATGTAAGAAACTATTAAAGCCATTGATGATTGAGCCTTTTTCTAAAAACCTTCTGTCTAGCAGACTTCTTTCTGCTTGATACCCTCCTTCTGAACCATGAGCCTGTTCTGATTTTAATTTTCGTAAACTATTATTTATGAACTATAGAAAACGTTAGTTTCAAACAATCAATGTCAAGATTTTAATGAAAATACACCTTTGGATGTCCTTAATAGCGAAAAAGTGTTTTATTTACTTTTAAAAAGCATGTCCGTCTGTCTGTACACGAGTTAATAATTCTTATCCCCAGGGCTTGATTTTTGGCGGAACGCAACGGAACGGCGTTCCGGTACCTCGGGAAAACTATTAAATTAAATAAATAACTTTAATAATAAATAAATATATAAATATTTCTATTAAATTAATAGTTAATTTGGCGGCGGCTTCCGGAATCTAGAATTTTAGAAATCGAGCACTTCTTATACCATACAATATTGTGGGATTTTCCCCCTTTTCATTTGAAAGACTCTGAAAGGTGTTATCTGTGTCATAGCTTTCTTGATGAACTCTATATATTCTCTTTATACAAACAATTTTGCTTAAATTTTCTTTCCAATGTAAGGTAAGAATTGCAAATAAGCAATAGAAAAAATTGAAAATACAAAATACAAGGGAATACAATGTATAATTGCACTCTTTCTAGTCTGTAAAAAGGGTCATGTTATTTTTACAAAGAACACTGTCATAAATAATCACTATTAGATCAAAAATATTACGAATATTAACATTTGTCCTCATTAAAAAATCTCTGTTTCTTGTGAAGTTTGTATCAGTAGTTAAGGGTCCAGTAGATTAGCAACAACTGGTAAGTCTCACAATAAATTGAACATCTGTAGAAAGTAGTGTCTGTAGTAGAAATATAGAATAAAAAAGGAAAAATAAGGACTAAATAAAACATACCATCTTCTCGAAAGGTTCAATTTTGACAGTTAGAAATAAAATAAAAATATTCTTGATTTCATTGAAACAAAAGCAAACATTTTTCAAGAAACAAGTACACATTGTATCAGGAGTTCTCAAGGTATTTGTAATTATTTACTCATCTTGGAGACAGCTCCTGAAAAGTAAGGTATCAATTGCGATATAACTGACATACAAACAAACATAAAGGAATTAGTGCAACATTGTATAATATTGTTGGACAACATTGTCTGTTTTGAGAGTTTTTTTTATGAAAAGTTTAAATACGAGATTTATAATGGATTTAAATATTTATGGCAATTTAATGATTCAAGATAGAACACAAGTGTACAGACTATTTTCAGTAAATAATATTGTATTATGGGACAAATGTTATTTGTTGTTGGTAAATGCCATAAAAGTGAACACAATAAATAATGGATGATAATTGACATTCTGATATCAAATAAAACTATGTTTTAATTTTTCTGAATATTAAAATTTAATTTCTTTTTAAGTGGTCAAGCGGAAAAGGTAGTAAGCTTCTGGATGCTAAAAATGAATGAAAAGAATAGGAAAGGTAAATAAAGGCCTGATGAACTAATACTACTGAACCATTTATATACTACAGAAGGATGGAATAGTGTTTTTAAAAAATTGAAAAGCTTTTGTGTTAAATGATTACATCAGTACAACTTCATAAATTTTTTTAGTATTAATATTGCATTTTGGGAAAGGTTAAGTTTGTTACAACTAAGTTGTCCTACATCTAGCAGTTATAATACATAAAATTGCAAAGAAGTTGTGAAATTCCACTCCAGATATGGAGCAATTGTAATAAAATTTTTATCCAATAATATATCCATGAAAACAATTCAAAATGTATGAAAAGATCATTAAAGCAAATTGCCAAATACAGTCATATGGCAAATATCACTACATAACAGCAGATAAAAATCAGCCCAAACACGACTAAAATGAGATTCCTTTGAATAATAAAAAAACCCTCAACAAGGAACATATGAAGGAACAAATATAAAACTACGTAATTATAAAGATAAATTATAAGCTGACATGACAAAAATAAAAAGCATTTTGGTTACAAAAGTTAGGAGAAATTAACAGCTTCTTAATGACAATGAAATATGATGAAAAAAGCTCTAGATATTCTAAAAGGCACACATTGTGCTCAAAAGTTATCTTTCATCAAGTTACAATAAGGGATTAAGGTCTTATCCATGAAAGAATCAGAACAGAATTTACCTATTTTCGTCCGCAAAAGAAAGGAAGTCTGAGTAAATAATAGACTACAAAATAGATCATAACAAAGGAACTCTTTAAATGTATTGAAGTTTATTACTACACTAAGAAATTGCATTTGTGAAATTACAGCAACACTGATTATTTCAATAAGTATTTTGTCTTCTCATTGCAGAGAGGAAGAAAACATTAAATAGGAACTATCATTTATAGAATAGTAGGCCTAATAATGCCATCTGGTGCTCTCACACATTTTACTATTTCAGGTTAAAAAGAAACAAACACATTTTCTAACAAACAAAAAATAAATAAATAAAAATTACTCCAACCAAGGTTGACGTTGCATGATCCAGCTACACAATAATTTAAGTTTCTTTTTAAGATTGAAATTCTGATTCTATTATTCATGAAAATTAATACTTTAATACCTGAAATGACACTTTAATATCTGAAACAAAGTACCACATTTTTAAAACGAATAATGGCATTTTCTTTCAATGATGTAAACTTCCTTTGTGTCATGATAAGGTTCAGAACTCGCATTAAAACATTAAAGGTATGATCAGGAGCACTCTTTGTTGCCGAATTGGTTATATTTTGATGATACAAAGTTGGCAAATTATTTATAAAAACAAATAGTGGAAAACGATTTATTTAAGAAATGTTATTTTTAATGTAACAATAACAATATGTGATATCCGGTGCCGAATACGCACGTGTAGCCACAGCCCATCATCTCACATTTTAAAGAATACAGTCGTCTTTGGAAACGAACTGAAATGCAAAGAACTGTTCTCATCATAGTTCAATTGGTTTACAAGAACTGGTACCAATAAAGACACCTGCAGCACTTAACCCTATAACCTATCAACGAAGATATCGTTACTCATGTTTATCGATTCCTACGGAATCGGTCGGCGACTTTGCGGGAACATGAACAGCCTTTCTGTCTTTGCATATCAAATCGAGCTTCACACTTCGGCATACATGAAAAATATAAGAGAAAGCAAATTTGCCATGTAACGAAGACAGCCATTACCTACTTAACAGCTGACAGCTGAGTCCCCGTCCACCACACCCACCGACACCCACTATCTCAGCACAAACAGCGCAGCCTAGAGAAGAAACGCCAAGTTCCAGTGCGACTTTCATCATCACCATCCCTTCCCCCTCACACTCGACTGGAATGTGACCAATGGAGTCCCGATATGCATGAAGAGGGTATTATGAAATCCGAGCCAAATACAAAAATACCAAGAGTATTTATTCTTCGGGTGAACGCGCTCCAGAAAAAAAGACATTTCTCTTTCTTAAAAGTATTTAAAGCTTTAAATTCGTGACTACCATTTGCGACACTAATAACTAATTGAGAAGTATCGGAGAAAATGCCAAAATCTTGTTCTTAATGAAAGATTTCTCTTAAAGCGATAGTTTTGTTTTACTTACGGTAAAATGAGGGATTGTCATAAGAGTAACAAATCCATTTATTTGAGTTTTGTCCCGTTGTCCCGAAACACTATTTGGGCACCAAAATGTCCAGTTTTGTCCTACTTCATCCCGTTTTTCTCTATCGTTATCACATCAAAACAATACTAATTATACGAATCATTTCCTACTTACGATTAATACACGAAAAGGCAAAAGAAAATACTGAAAATTCGAAAATTAATAGTAGTACACGTTAAAAGTTTTTTTTTTTTTTGTTTTTTTGTTTTTTTTAATCTTTCCTTCACCTTCAATATATAGTTAGAAATTTATTTCTTAATTTTTACAGCAACACCATCATTGTAGAAGTTGTGAAGAATTAAAATTCCTTTGAAATTTGGTATTTTTTGTCTTTTTATTTTCAAATGATCAAAAGTTGTAGAATTTGAAATGTTTTGGTACCCTTCATTTTTGTTAAGAATATGTATAAATCATAAAATATGGTTATACTGTTTAGAGAAATGTGTAAAAAATGCAAGCAATATTCTTCTGTTTGGCTTTATAGTTAATGTCATACCATGGATAATAATCTTTTTTCACTGTCAGAGATTTTACCTTACAAATTTAGAGAGTTGAAATATTTTATTTTTTATTCTCTGAATTTCTTCACAAATGTCAATAATTTTCATGTTAAAAATAAGTTCAAGACTTTATGCAGAGCATTCACATTTTACATAAAATGTGATTCTGTCAAAAAGATTGTATATTCTTGCCTGTGGCCGTTTCATTCTCATTTCTTAACAGTTGATGTGAAAATAATATTCATGAGTATCATCAATTTCAATTTTTATCAAGAGCAATTTACCAGTGACATATTATCAAGTTTTTTCTCATTACATTATAAACTATTGAGTGGGAGTATCAATGGCAGCTCCAAGGTAGGGGTTCCCACCCCTTTATAATTTTACACATTTCATTCAAAACAATTACCATAATATTGATCATTTCACATTCAAAGGAATATTTCCATTATGAATTACACGTTTTATTTCAAGCTAACATCAAATTCTTTTTTATTTCAAAAATATTTAGGTGGAGGGAGAAGCATCGAACTGCAATTGCAACTGCAACTGCAATTGCAACCTCCTTTGAAATACTTCTTGCATCTGACCTGGGGAGTATTCCATTTTCTGAGATCTTCAATTGCCAATGTGAGTTAAAGAATCTACTTATTTATTTATTTACATTTTTATTTAACTTTTAAAATAATTAAAAACTGTGTGATGTGAGTGGGAGATGTGCAATCAAAATATTTAATATTATTTCAAATGGAATTGAAAGAATTAAGATTTCAGCAGTTTATACAGACTTTGTTCTTGAATCAGTATACATAATTAGGCAAGAACAGATTTTATACTTTCTAATGCTTGAGTAAAACCTTTTAGAATGGTATAACCTCTAAACACATCTAAAAGGTAGTTTTGAAAAAGATAATTTTGTTGGACATATCTATTCCAAATTTGGTTTTATGATCATGCTCAAATGTTAGTTCCAAAATTTACAATCAGATGACTTAACCAAAACATGAATACTGGGCTTGTAATTTTGAACAGCCTGATCTTTTTATATTTTTAAGTCATAAATTTAATCTGATGAAAATTTCATTACAAAAGTAATGGAATCATAATTCAAAAAAGATAGTTGGCTTACTTAGTACAATATTTTTACCTCCATGGAGATCATTTTATTCCATTTTAATTTTAATAGTTGAACATTTCGGCAATTATTTAAGAATTATTTTTAGAAATTTACAATCCCCTCATTAAATTGAAATATTAATTACAGAATTATTCAATTTACATTAGAGATGTCCACATCAAATGCATGTACACTTCTTCAGGCTACTCTGACTTTGAGGTTTAGGACTGATAAATATTATGAAATCCCAGTGTGGAAAGAAGGTGAGAAGAGAGATGTAAATACACTTACCTTACTGTAAGTCCTTTCCAGACTTATTCCAGACCAAGAATGCATTCAGAATCTGAACCCTGTATTTAATTTGCGGTGGTATGTTTTTAGGCATTGGAATCAAATACTGGTGCTTCATTTGCCAGACACTCTTAACACATAACTATTAACTCTTTAAATACATAAATTCTTTTCCAGAAATATAACTTAAAAAGATGTTTTCATAGAAAACATAAGTATACATTGCTATTTCAAAACACATTCCATATTTCTATTTGGAAAAAATAGTTTTCTTTATTATAATGAAATATTTTGTTACTAAAATAATCCTTCCTGAAGTTTTTAACTTATTTGAGCAATCAAATAGGAAGAAACATGTAAAATTTCCATTTAGTATATTTTCTCTCTGAACTATTTCTGTTTATTAATTTTCTAACAATACACACATTCACTTTTTTTTGGAGAGGGAAGGGATTTAACCTGTCCATATTGCCCATAACACAAGGAAGATTACTAGCTGATATATTTTATTAAAAACACAGAGAAAATTATACACAATACCTGTATTAGTAATAAATTTACTAAATAAAATAGAAATAAAAAGCACAAGTGCGGTCATTTATTTTTCATTAAAAAAAACAACAGTAATTAACTGTATGTGATATCTGTTATGGGATGTCCATACTGTACATCTGTACAATCTACACATATTTTCTTGAGCTCTTGAATCCTATCTCCTCTCTTTTACAACATGCATTACCAGAATATTACTCTGGTCTGCCATTTACATATTCACAGTTTGGCAGTATTTAAGGTCATTGAGAACGGGCATATTGGGATGGGAGATCATTCCTTGATTTAGCGATAAGAATGGATGTCGAGGCAAGATGACAGAGTGTGGTGGTGTTTCTCACTAAATGGTGGGATCCAGTGTGGACCTACATGCCGGCTTGCAAGATTTCCCCTCCATGAATCTTCCCTAGCAGGGCAACTCCCCAGCCTTGACAAGCTGTAGGCACCCAACCTGTGAGGATGTAGTGATCATAAAATTGTGTAAGGAGAGAATAGGAAGAGGAAGGAAAGATTGCACAGTCCACGGCCTGTTTGTTAAGAGTATTGGTCTGGCATTTGCCTGGTATATTTTTAATTGGATAAAACTATCAATCAGAGCAGTTGGCCACCAGTAGTTTCCTCCAGACAGTGATTGAATTCGATACATGTGTATAGCTAATGTTAAACATTTGCCATGATCAGATCTCAAAACCTAGGACCTCCTAGTCAGAGTAGCTAAAGAGACAATCGTACGTAATCGTATACGTATCTAATCCTATGTTTGTAACATGTGTCACAATAATAATGAAGAAGCAAAATTTGTAGAAATTCATTGTTTCATTTTTGTTACAGGAATGAAATCAATTAATGGGGGATAGATTTATATTACTAGGGATAATGAAGAATTATAAACTAATCAATACCTGGAAAGGTTTGTAGTAGACCTCAAAATGATTAGCTCACAAGTAAACATGTGGGTTAAGTCAAACTCGTATACAAATGCCATCCATTGATGAGTTCATCTATGTTCAGTGTGTTTTTAGTGTTGTGAATGTAAATCAAATCTCTGTCATGTTTTAGTCTGTTGGGTTCCTGGTGTAATTCAGCTACTTTATCCCAATCACTATGGTGATTTTGTTTTGTATGGTGTCTGGTAAGGGCATTGTGTTTTTGTGGATCTAATTTTATATTGTGCTTATGTTCTTTGAAGTGGATGTCAATTTTTCTCTTGATAGCACCTACATAACTCTTGTTATAATGGAGTTACCACTTGAGATCTTATACACAATGTGTTGGAATTCTTTTTTAGGAGTTGATCTCTAAAAACAAAAATATATGTGACATAAAACAATTTATCTACATCTAATGGTACAGAATGGTTCACGGAATATTTAAGAAAACTCAAATATGCAATATAATTTTCAATTTCATGAAATCTCTTCTTAACAATCCAATTTCTTTAATAATAAAAAAATGGTTTCATTCAATAATTTTCCAGAGATAATGCCATAAACTAGCTCTTGAACCTTGTATTGTGGACTTTATGGTTGAGATATATTTGGTCATGTTTTGCAGATTATTAAAAATATACACAGTAAAGGAGACTTATGCTGAAAATGTGAATGATAGTTGTTTAATAATAAAATTAAATTACAATACATGGACATATTTCCTGACAGATTTCTTAGGTCCAATAAAAGGCACAGTTTTAAAAACAACAGAAATTTTTAATGAGGTAAGAGCACAGCCAACGTTCTTATGAGATACTTTAAAGTAATACAAATGAAACAACAACAACAACAAAGAAATAGTAATTTCAAACACAAACTATATATTCTTTGAAAATTTCAATTAACAAAAAATGTTTCAAAACTCTGCCACACTAAACATATTTGAAGTATGACCAAAAACAAAAAGTATGTTCTAAATATATACCACCTTCAGGGAGCCCAAACATCACTCAGCACTAAACATGAAACATTTTGAACTTTCAAAACTTCTCTCAAAACTAGCACGTGATTTATTAATTCAACATCCATTTTTAAATATTCAGAACAGAACAACTATAAATAGAATAAAGAATTATACTGGTAAAAGATCATCACCAAGTTCTTCATCACCAAATTCATCTTCTTGAAGTGGTTTTTGACCGGCAGATGTTCGAGGTCTCTCTGCCAATGGTCCTAGAGGATCAACGTAGCCAACATCTAAAAAAAATAGAACAATACACAATTTCAATTTAGAATTTTTAATGTTTCAATGTAGATCATACAGAACTTGCAGAACTTTTTCAAACTACTCAATATTTAAAGTTGTGGAGCTACAAGAGCACATACTTTCTTACATTATTTGTAACAGTTACGTAATATTATAAAAAAAAATTGAAACCACAAAAGTGTGTCCAATCCACAAAAGTATTTGTCTGGGCTAGGATTTGAACACATGGGCTCATGTCATAGCAGTTGTCACATTTGATATACAACAAGGTGCTGCAGACACATACAAATGCTTCCAATGCATCAAAATGACAGTTGAAATTTTGCAATTTTTAAAGTTTTAGAGGTTTGGGTGTCTATACCATTTTATTAAGTATGTTTTGCTCTATTTTAGCCAAAAAAAAAAAAAAAAAAAAAAAAATCAAGACTAATGTGGAGATATTTTTGAGAAAATCTTGTTAACATAATTCTTTGGAACTACCACAATTTCGTTGAAAATTACATAAAAACTACTCATATTTTGAAAAAAGTGCATAATATTGTGAAAGATCCAACTTTGAAATACAGATTTCATGAAAAAAATCCCCATCTTCAATAATGTGGTTGAACAAAAGCATCAAAACCTTTTGCAACTTTCAAAAATTTAGAAATGTCACTGATAATTAGACTTTTGTCATTCTTGTATATGTGCTTTGTTCTATTCAAGTAAAAGTTTGGAGCCACTTTTGAAAAATGTTCAAAAATCTCCTATGCGTTTCATATAAAGTACCTCCAAAAATTAAGATCCATTTCAAATTTAAATCACTGCAACATCAGGTATGTTGATCAGAGAATATCCATTTTCATGAAAATTTTGGCTACAATTTAATCAATACAGTTGTTCATAGACTGACATGAGTTGATAAGACTTTTGAAAAAATCCACTTTTTTTGTATTAAAGATGTGAATTTTAGTACAATATAGACAGAAAGTGAATTTTGACTATTCTATGAATAAGAGAAGGTAATATTCTAAGTAAAAGACACTTTTTTGGTATCAAGAACCAACAAAATGTGTTCTGTTAGAAAATTGACGCATTTCCTACAGCCTTATGTACCATTCTCACTGTGCAGTATGCAGAAACCAGAGTACACTTCCAACAGAACTCACTGTGCATTCACTGTGCAGTATTTAAGAAAGTAAGAAGGTGTAACTGATTAGCAACTGACCACCTCCTTATCAATAAAAGTTAATTTGGTATATTAGAAAATTTGCAATATCAATATAACTGATTAAGCTTGTTCAATCTATTTACTCACCAATATCCTTTTGACTTGTTGGAGTGAATTCAAAGTCACCATCACCAATTATTTTTCCCAGCTTTATATCTGATCCATGAAGACTGCGAGATCCTGGGCTAATACCACTCCTGTGACCAGCAGAAAACGAAGACCCTACATCACTTATGGGACTTGTACCCATTACTGCCGATCCACCGCGAGATGACAAGGCACTACCACTATGTCGTGATCCTGCAAATGTTCATTCAATCCTTTTTAGGATAACATGCAGAAACCAGAGTACACGTCCAACAGAACAGGTGAAGATTTTCAAAAAGAGGAAAATGTTTACTAAAAGGCATTCACCTGGGCGACTGCTTCCAATTCTTTCACGAACTTCTTTTGCTTTTTCAGCTTTCTTTAATGCTTGAGCATATTCTGTAGCTTCTTCAAGACCAAGGTCACTGCATATACGTACCAAGAATTTTAGACCTAAGAAATATACCAACAATGACGATATGAAAAATACAATATCTCACAAAGGATAATTAAAATCAAAGTGATAAATGTTTTGCATATCAGTATAACTTATATAAAATAAAGTAAGTACTCAAACCTTTGCTAATCATAGAGGTCAATTTAAATGTTTACTAATTTTTATTTTTCACTACAAAAACCATGAATATCAAAAAATCGTTCCAAGAAATTAATTGTAACCTCTGGCAATAAAATATCCAGTTGCATTCTTAAAAATCACACATAGCAGATCTTAAATTTGAATCCTGACTTGACTCCGGAATTATTTCCTGAAAATCTTTAAGGAATATTCATTTATGACTTTGTACAAGGGCTCCTAGGCTGTGCAGTGAACTTTATGACACTTCACAAGACAACATGATACTATACAAGGTCAAATATATCTACACACTTCGCATACACAAATTATATGTTGAACTAGGGACTGAAATCATATCATAAATCATATTTTGTCATTAAGTTCTTATCTCATCCACAATTCAAAACCTCCAAAATTATCACAGCCTTTTATACAATACAAAATTATATGTATTCATTATACTTGGCAAGTAAAATTTCTACAAATCTTGAAATCATTGCGGAATTCTATTATTAATTGTGGAATTATATTACATAATTTAATGAAAATAAGTGCATATTAAGAAAATGAGTAATTATTAGTTTTTGTTTGAATCATTAAGTTATTTTATTAAATAATAGCACAACAAAAAATATATGATTATCACTTACATTCAATGTTCTCAGGAAAAGCTTTATGAATTTCTTTGTAAGTATTGAGAGCTTGGTGGTAATTCCCACTACGTCGGTGACAAGACGCAACCATTAGTTTCCACTTCACTTCACCAGGATGCATAAGTGAAGCTCTCTCAAAATATCCAATAGCTTTCTCAGCAACTTGCATTTCAATGAAGTAGGAACCAAGCCAATCAATAACTTCAAAGTTAGAAGGAAAATGCCTGTAAGACTGAATTAAAACTTCATTCAAAATACTTACTCAGCATTAAAAAACTTAATTATTTCAATGGCACATTAAAACAAAATGGCTTTTTTCTTAAGAATAAATTTGAAAAGTGTTATAAACCTTTAAAGAATTCTAAATTTTGAAAATATCTGGTATTTTATAATACAAAAGCGACAACTAATATTTGTAAACAAATTATTGGTTTAGAATATTATGAAAATAATGTTTGTGACTGCTTAAAAACTTTCACATAAAAGAAAAAATATAATGTGATCCTATTTCCAGAATAGAAATAATGATACGTTTTAAATTTCCAATGTGATCAAAATACAACAGGTGGGGAGATTGAGGCAATGTGTCTCTAGCCCCCCACTTAACTGAGACCCTGAGTTTTTTTTTCATTCAAAATACGTATTAAATGTATTTACTTCTAATGAAAATTAACTGCTCTAAGTAATTTCTACTGCATGGAGAGATGAATATTGTTCATGTGTTGGCAGGGTGTGGAGAACCTGTGTTTTGATATAAGGAGTCCCCTGTCTCACTATATCACCTACTGCCTCACACACCTTGCTTTCCCTAGGTATCCCTGTTTATGAGTAATAAAAATTATAACTATCTGTGTTTCATATTATGAATGTAATAATTATTGCTACTCATAATAGATCTTAAGGAACAATAAAAAAAAATATGAATTTGATTGCAGTATAGTATGTTGGTTTGGTTGTAGTACATGTTGGTATAGTTGTAATATGTATTTGTAAGAGAGATAACTTACATCAAAATGATATTGATATGCTTGCTGCTTGTCACCTTCATTATCAAACATTTCTCCCATCTTCTGAAGAACATTAGGATCACTTGGTACTAGCCCAATAAGTTGTAAATACCTATAAATGTTTGAATGTTGTAACATAAAAAGATAATGAATGAAGCACATTACCCTGATGAAGTTTCATAACCAGATTATTCAAGAATTCTCTCAATGTAAAAAACTAAACGCTTTGAATTGCTACATTTCCCTGAATTTCATTACACTAAAAAGAGCAAGAATCTATCATTGAACAATCAAGTGTGAAATCATTGCCAATCATTGTATTTGACATCACCAGCTTTCTTCTACCTATTCCAAATTCAATATCAGAAGACTTGGTCATTTTCACCAACTTGTCCCGGAAGACTAGAGCATTGTGAGGTGTGGAAAAGTCAGAATTCATTTTACTGTATTAAACATTTTAAAAAGTATGAGCTAAAATATATATTTTTTAAGATTTTATTTTAAATTAATTATTTTTCATTTATCAAAATAATACATCTTAAGGCAGGCTAACTCATCTTTTGGAAATCTTGATTTAATTCTCTGAGGAACTTCATAAAAACAAAATTAAATATTGTTTTATCAGGCTTTGACTTTAAAAAATGGTAATATACCCAGAACAAAGGCAAATCAGATTAAGATATTGGAGGTTGATACTTTGGTAAGATTAATAAGACACTGGTGTTGAATAGATATCTTATATTTTATTGACTCAAGTACTTTTCAATCACTTACAATCTTCATCAGAGCTGAAATTTTACAACAAAGTCTGATTGATTGATTGATTACTTAGTGTTTAAAGGGCGCTTCAACTGCCAAGGTCATTGGCGCCCATGTCAAAGTATTTAAAAGGGTAGATTAAGTAAGTTTGCAAAAGCAACTTACCCGCTAATTAAAAGCATGAACATTACTTAAAAAGGGCATGAATCCCGCAATAGTGTACGACTAAATAAGGCAGAAGGAAAATATAACAGACTCGTAAAATTTATCATAAAATGTAAAATTGGCTGTAAAGGGGCCACAAAACAAACTACATAAAATATTGTCCATGTCACTCAAATAAAATTACGTATTCCACTTTCTCTCAAAAAACAAAAGAGTTTTGAGAGTGCAGAATCGTCGTCCCCAAGCACCTCCCGTAGCGAGTTGCCCAGGCTATGCCTTCGTCGGCTGTCATCGAATTTTGTGCAATGCAGCAGGACGTGTTCCACAGAAAGAACCGTCCGGCATGTGTCACAGATGGGAGGACTTTCCCCTCGAAGGAGGAAACTATGGGAAAAGTGACAGTGTCCAATACGAAGGCGGGTTAAAATTACTTCCTCGCGCCTACAGAAGCGGGATGAGGAGCGCCAAGGATTTACGGAATTCTTAATCGCGCTAAGTTTAAAAGTAGTATTGTGCCACTCAGTTTGCCACGCTCTAAGTGCGGATCGTTTCAACGAAGCCTTAACATCCGACAATGGTACAGCAGGGATGTCAATGTGTATCCTACGGGTCGCTGATTTCGCCGCTCGGTCGGCCAGCTCGTTCCCTGTGATGTTCACATGGCCTGGAACCCAACTAAGGACCAGGTCATAGTGGCAAGACCGAAGACGATGAATGAGGTTCTGAACTGATTTTATCAGGTAGTCTGACGACGGGCGTGAGACAGCTTGAAGGGAGCTGAGAGAGTCAGAACAGAGAACAACACGCCGCAGCCTCGCTGACTCGATGTATTTTAGGGCTTCCAGAATTGCATACATCTCGGCAGTAAATATACTGCACTGGGAATGTAGTCGATATGATTTGGTGGTCTTGATACAATAAAAACTACATGCCACTGCATCGTTGCACGATGAACCATCCGTATATAAGAATAGATGGTCGGGATAGGCTTCCCTCATAGCCTGAAACTGCATCTGGTAAACCAGAGGACTAGCGATATGTTTGGAAAGATTGGAGAGTCTGAGGTCAATATTGGGGAGCAGAAGCTTCCAAGAGGGGATCAGGTCGCTTGGGGGCTTTACAGGAGTGGGAAGTTCGACATTAAGTCCCCGCAAAAGATTTCTTAATCGTATACCTGGGGGCTGGGGTAGTGATGTTCGAAGTATGTACGATGATTCATATTTTGGGTGGATAATAATTCGGCGACACGGATGGCTATGGAGACCCGACACTTTAGCTCCATAGGACGATAATAGAATAGCTCGCCTTCTTTCCAGGGATGGCTCCCCAGCGTCAGCTAGAATGCACTCAATTCGGCTGGTGCGGTATGCACCTGTTGCAAGGCGGATACCAGCGTGGTGAATGGTGTTAATGGGCCGAAGAGTGGAAGGGGCTGCCGAACCATACACTTCACTACCGTAATCCAAAACTGAGCGGATGAGTGATTTATATAACCGCAATAGGGTAGTGCGGTCGGCTCCCCAAGACGTACCACTCAGCAGTCGAAGAAGATTGAGGGGGAGACGCATCTCGATTTTAGTGTGCGGATGTGAGCACGCCACGTTAGGGACTTGTCAAACGTAAGTCCCAAGAACCTGGCAGAGTCGGCGAATGAAAGCGGATTCCCTCCCAGGTAGAGAACTGGATCGCTGTGCAAGTGATATATTCGGCAGAAGTGTACACCAGTAGATTTACTAGGCGAGAATTTAAAACCTGTTGACAAGCTCCATTCATGGAGCTTGTTGAGCACCAGTTGGAGTTGCCTCTGGATCACACTGATGCTACTGGACGAACAATAGATGGCAAAATCGTCCACAAACAGCGATGCCTTTACTGGTTCTCGCACGACCGACGCTATACTGTTTATGGCAATGGCAAACAGAGTGACACTTAGCACCGACCCTTGGGGAATGCCGTTTTCGAGAGGATGACTGCTAGACAGTTTGTCACCAATGCGAACTCGGAATGATCTGTTCGATAAAAAATTTTGGAGGAATAAGGGGAGCTTCCCCCTTAATCCCCACGAGTGCAGGGTTCGCAAAATGCCATACCTCCAGGTGGTGTCGTAGGCCTTCTCTATGTCAAATAGTACGGCCACAAGGTGTTGTCTCAGGACGAAAGAGGTTGATATTTCGGTTGCCAAAGTGACAAGATGGTCCAAGGTTGACCGGTGTTTCCTGAAGCCGCACTGGATTGGTGTGAGCAGGTTTCTGCGCTCCAGGGTCCAGACCAAGCGCTGGCTTACCATCCGTTCCAATACTTTGCACAGGCAGCTGGTGAGAGCGAGAGGTCGGTAGCTCGATGGCAACGACCGATCTTTTCCGTCCTTCAAAGCTGGAATGACTATGGCTTCTCGCCATTGAACAGGAATGGTGTGCTCTTCCCAGATACGATTAAACAAAAGGAGAAGGAATTGCATTGCCTCATCAGGAAGATGTTGTAGCATTAGATTATGTATCCCATCAGGACCTGGGGCAGTTCTTTTCGCCAATGCAAGAGCGCAGCGCAATTCCGACATGGAAAAAGGGATGTTGTAATCGGCAGTCTCTCTGGAGGAGAATTCCAGCGGACGGCTCTCCATCCTCTCTTTGATCAAGAGAAAATCAGGAGCGTAGTTCGCCGAGCTTGACATCTGTTCATAGTACGTGGCAAGTTCCTCTACAATCTCATCTGGAGCAGTGATCATTTCACCATTTTTGAGAAGACATGGCACCGTGTTTGGAGAAGAGTGTCCTTTTATCTGGCGGATTCTTCTCCATACCAGGCGTGGTGGCGTGTGGCAGTTCAGAGAGGAGACGTATGCTCTCCACGATTCCTTTTTGCTCTCTACAATTATTCTCCTTGCCCTCGCCCTACATCTTTTGTATTCAATAAGGTTGTCCACAGTTGGATAATGTCTAAGACGTGCATGTGCCTTTTTTCGAGCGCTGACCACTCTAGAGCAGTCCTTATTCCACCAAGGCACAGGGATGTGTCGTAGACAGCACGCAGACTTCGGGATTGCAATGGTGGCTGCGCGAAGAACGGCGTCAGTGAATTGGGCGGCTAAGGCATCGACGTTACTTGAACGGTTCTCTGGAATGTTTATTTCCTCGCTGAATGTATTCCAGTCAGCTCGATGGATTACCCAGCGAGGTGAACGGGTAGCGTCTAAACTAGGAATATTGAAGCGTACCATGGTAGGAAAGTGGTCACTCCCATGTAAGTCATCAAGAACAGTCCACTCTAAGATGGTAGATAGAGATGGACTGCAGAGTGCCAGATCTATTGACGAGAAAGTGTTTGACGCTGTGGAAAAATGAGTATTTTCCCCAGAGTTCAGAAGAATTAGGTTCTGCTGGTCAATAATATTTTCGACAATAGTACCTCTGGGACATGACCTCGTGCTACCCCAGGCGGGATTGTGGGCATTAAAGTCACCCACAATAAGAAAAGGGGCGGGCAGCTGAGAAACAACTTCTTCGAGTTCCTCTTGTGACACGGCTTGGCCAGGAGGAATGTATATATTGCACACCGTCAATGAAAAGGACGGCAGATATATACGGACGCATACGGTTTGAAGGTCGGTTCGAACGATATGTTCCTCAGAAAACAGATGGTCTCGGATAAGAACCGCGACACCTTCGTGAGCACGAAGTCCGGCATCTTGGTCAAACCGATAGGTTTGAAATCCGCGCAGGCAGAGGGGGTGGTTAGGAAGAAGATGAGTTTCCTGGAGACAGACTATAAATGGTCTGTGGCGGGAGAGTATGAGCTTCAATTCTTCTAAATGTATGCGAAAACCGTTCAAGTTCCATGAGAGAGCCATTCAAGGAAATTATTATTTCTTTGGTGCCTTCTTTTTCTTTCTCACCTTCGTAATAAAGGAGCTCTTGAGGTGCTCCTCATCAACAGCAGAGTCGTCCTGACTGCTGCTGGATAAGGTCGCCTGTGTCAGGGGGGTGTCCCGGTGTTTTGACACAGGTGACCGAGATCTAGAAGGGTTGGAAGATCTTTCAGTGTGAGTCTCGGCAGTGGGAGGAGGACGAGACTTCGGCGACGAATTTTGAGTTGGTGTCGATTTCTGATTGGAATCTGTTTCTATAGGGGGCTCAGTAGAAGTTTTCGGTGGCTGGAGCTTTTTGCTGTTTATTTTGTATTTGGTTGGTATAATAACTTTTCCCCCTTGGATACAGGCCGTATCTTCAGGGAAGTCTATAGGAGCAACCTGGCAGGAGAAATGCGCTGCTGGGACTGGAGTGCATTGGGTTTGGCAGCTCACGGTTACCACCGGGGGCCTAGCTTTTAAAGTGCTGGAAAAGGATCGTGACATGTCTACTGGATTCCTTGCTTGGAATCGACGCTTCGCCTCAGGGAAAGAAACTTTTTCTGTCACTCGTATCTTTTGGATTTCCCTTTCACGGAGATAAATTGGACACTGGTTGAAATTGGCTGCATGGTTGCCTTCACAGTTAAGACAGTGCGGTGGTCTGTCGCAGGGTTGTGGGTCGTGCGCTGGTGTTCCGCACTTCCCGCATACTGCGCTAACCGACATGCAGTGTTGCTGAGTATGACCAAACCTTTGGCAGTTGAAACAGCGCAAAGGGTTCGGAACATATTGTCGCACACGGAGGTTGTAAAAACCAGTACTTATTTTTTTCTGGAAGGGACGGACGGCCAAATGTAAGGATCAGGGTCGAAGTGGGGATTAATTTCCCCTGCTCCTTCCGTCTGATCCTATACACTTCAGTGACTCCAAAACTCTCAAAGAAGTTCGACAGATCTTCATCACTTTCAGAAGCAAAGTCCTCGTGGTTTACCACGCCTTTGCACAAGTTCAAAGTCGGGTGATTCGTGACTACCACCTGGATGCCGGCAATCTGCTTGGTTTTTTGAATTTTACCAATTTGTTCGTCGGTGCGTGCTTCAAAGAGAATGGTACCATTTCTTTGTCGCACGACCGCTTGGAGCTTACCAAACTCGTCTTCAATGGCTCGCGCCAGACGGACAGCACTTATGCTTTTAAAAGTTTTCCCTTCCTCGGCACATGCCATGAGGAGGAAACGGGGCTTCTTCGGTCGATCATCATCTTTTGCGAAAAAACTATTCAAATCGATAGTTCTATCAAAACATCTCCTCTTCCTTGCGGAGGAGGGCGGGGGTTTATTTTCTGCTCCATAGAGTAGAAGACGATTCATCTCCGTGCTCCCCACCCACCATGGAGTCCAACAAGGGGGCACCCCACTGGGGTGCCAGGGTTGGCACAGAGATATAGTAGGGAGATGTCACAGCGCTGCCCCGCCGTGGATCCCCCCGCTCACCCTGGAGTTCAGTACAAGACCTAGTCCAAGCCGGTTGATCGGGAGTGGGTTAGCTCTCGACCGCCCGTCTAGAAGAGTCCGTAGCCAAAGCAAGTGTATCGAGACCTTCAAGGAATGTTCCCCAAAATACGTAAGAGCACGTATCCCTGGGTGCCAAGAAAATAAGGAGCACGAGGAGAGTAATTGGGAAACAGACAGGCCCCTCAACCGCCAGGACATACATTCCCTCCGACACGGGTCGCCATGCACGGCAAACACATGCGTGGGCGTTCAGCATACAGAGGGGGCCAGTGAAATAGAAGAGGGAGAAGAAAAGAGACAGGATAGTATAGAAGAATGAGAATGTACAATGGGGAGAAGAAAAACGACTTGTGAAGGAAAGGAATACTTGAGAGCCCTCTCTGTATCCCCCCGTCAGGACGTGGACCAACCCACCTCGACGGG
>BLKR01011280.1:0-35300 GCA_011170035.1 Teleogryllus occipitalis
ACCAACCCCTGCTCCACCCAAACCCGCACCCACCGCTCCGCTCCATCCCCATCCAGTTCACCCCGACCCGTTCCAAGTCAGCCCTCCGCTAACTGCTCCACGCCGCCCTTTCATGCTCTGCCCCTCCCACCTTCGCACTCTCCCCCACTCGGCGCTCCGCTCGCCGCTTCCCCGCCTTCCCCAGTCAGAGCCCTCGCCTCGACCCAGCTCCGTTCTTCCTCCGTTATATTTATGGAGCCATGCGCTTGCATTACATCTCCCATCCTAGTAAGCCCGTTTTGGGGCTGTCTCTCCGTTTTACAAACTGTTTCCTCCTCTTTGCGCTCTATTCTTCGTGACTACTTTCTCCACGTCGTTATTCGGCTGTTCTGGTCACGTGTGAAACGGAGGTGGAGGGGTGAGGGTGGGAGAGAGAGTGGGGAGAGGTTGGGGGTGGGAACTATCGAAACCCCGAGGACTTTTAGCTATCCTCGTTCCCTTCCCACGATCGCTCTTTCCCCAGCCGTGGCTCCCCTTCGAAGCTTGGAGGAGAAGCAGCGTTGCGGAATTTCTCCTTGGGGCTTCTTTCACGTTTGGGAATTGGTGATTTTTCTCGCTGGAAGTGAACAGAGGGAATGTTACTTTCGTAATAAAGTGTAGCTAATTTCTCAGAATAGCTCGCGAACCTTCTCGAAAACACTTTGTTACGGTTCTCGAGATAAAAAAAATGCTGACCTTTAAGATACGCAATTACTTGATTCCAAGGAGGAAGACATTATTATTCGCGTTGGAACGAAATGTTTGTCTAAACATTTTATGTAGTTTTATTAACTGGTTATGGTAAAATGTCATCCAGAAGGACAAGATCTTGAAACAATTTGTGTTCTTACAACCCGAACTACCATCCTTTGTTCATAAAAGATCATTGATTAGAAATTGATGTAACAAATCAAATTCAACGTAGTATTGAAAAATAACTAAACGTTTAGTATCTCTAAAAATATTTCTGTTAATTAGTCTTTACCGTTAATCAGTTATAATCAATGAACAGATAAAAAATTTCGTGTAAAATTTCCTTAAACTGTACGCAAATATCCGTTGTATTTAGTTATGAAAGTTATTCGCCGTGAACAATTGACTTTTCAAAGATGTGAATATCAGAAAATATTAGAGGCAATACCAAATATACATTTCTAATTTTCAAATACAATACTTCAATAAAATGTCAACCAATTTTTACGTCCCATTTTATCGGTAATGCAGTATGTGTACGTGTGTTGAATTCAATTGAACTGAATTGAATGTGCCTTATTTTACGTGGCGAGACTCAGGCCATGAGGCCTGCTCTTCCGTCTGACCACGCAAATTTCGTTACACTCCTTTCACCAATCATTGGAGAAAGAAGGTATTACTTGGGCGACGAAACAGGCGATTTGAATTTAGCTCAGAGGCATCATTTAGGCTTGAGGATCTTTTACATGCAGTAAATTTACTAACATGGGACAGCCGGCTTTACTTCCTCTCCGAAGGAAGGCGAATGTGTTGGTATGTGAATGAACAATAGGCAACTCAGAGTATGGACCACATATTCCATTCCGTACGTATGAAAATATTCTCACGAATTACTGAATTTGGATTCAACATTTGCAGGCAGAAGGATCCTCTTCCAATCACTTCTCCACATGACGAACTAATCTCTCCCTATTAACTTGGTCGTCTCTCAGCTGTCGCATCGTGGACGACAACGGACCTCCGTGCGGCAACTTTTACATCGATTTTTGGGACCAAGTGCGAGTTTCCAAAGTCCGCGCGAAGCAACGGTGATCATGATATCGGAATGGACAGGATGGACTTTGTAACAAAAGCCATCTATATGCAAATGGCGGTGCACTCCAAAATCAACTTCCTTTTCGATCCTATGTGTCATCGAATATCGTAAGGCAGGCTTTTATGCTGGTATTGGGTGATGTGATTTTCCGGCACGACTGTCTGATAGCGATGTTGCGAATTACAGGCCAAAATAACTCATTATTCGTGCTGGACGCGCGCGCTTGGGTGTTTTTTTATCAAACTAGTAAAAATGGAATTAAACTCCGAAGTATTGTTTGGAATTAAATACTGGTGTTTTTGATGGGACGGCAGAACGAAGCGTGTTGCCTCGGGCGAAGTGCTGTTCCATGATGGCTGCATTGTCTCATATGATGATTTTTTCGAGTGTGAAAATGAAAAATTAAAGCCCTGTATTGTTTATAAATATAACAGAAAGAAAAGTCTCGAGAATCTCCTCGCTATTGGGTGTGTCCCAGAATGCCACTCACAAATTTTATTTATTTTAGTTTTTTTCGTGTAGCATATTTAAAAAATATACATGCAGGGAAACGTCAATAACGATGGCAGAGAGATGGGCGCACATCCGATGAACAGGAGAAAACAAAATATTAGTTTGAAAGGTACCAATATTTACTTTGAAAAATGTGGAATATTGAAAAGTAACATTATTTTTTGAGTATATTATTACGATATATTTATTCTTCGACTTGGATAATAAAATACGTTCAATAACATTCAAACTTCAAGATCGGAAATGAAAATAACTGTTAGGAGTTTGTGAACTATTGTTTTTGTGTTTCATGTTCATTTACTTATATCAAAAAGAGAGAAGATACGGAGAAAATGAAGAAAGATACATTGCTAAGATACCGAACGTAAAAAATTGAAACATGAGAAGCAAAAGATAGTATAAATGTAGGGAACAAGATGTTGAAAAACTGGAAATATTGTCATAACATTTAAAACTGAATCCAATACTGAGAACAAATTCCAAGAATAAACGATGACCTAAGAGAAGTTTGATATTTTATTGCAGAAGAACCTGGGAGATCGTGTTACATCACAGGCAATTCATCATAATTTTTATAATAATACCAATGTTTTGCTATATAATTTCTGATGTTGCTTTAAAATTCTCTATTTCATAGTCACTGTTTCCAGAGAGAGAGGGATAGAAACAGAGAGGGTCAAAGAGAGATGAAGATACAGGGAGGTACAATGAAACAGAGGGTCAGAGAGGGACGCGGAGATGCAGAGAGAGATGAAGGGATACAGAAAGAGAGAGAGAGAGAGGGGGATGGAGATACGAAGAGAGCAGGAGAGACACGAAAGATGGAGACAAAAGCAGAGAGAGAGAGACAGACATAGACAGACAGAGAGACATAGAGAGATGTAGAGAGAGAGAGAGACATAGAGAGAGAGATAGAGAGAGAGACAGAGAGAGACAAAGAGAGACATAGAGAAATGTAGAGAGAGAGACAGAGAGAGACAAAGAGAGACATAGAGAGACGTAGAGAGAGATAGAGAGAGAGACAGAGAGAGACATAGAGAGATGTAGAGAGAGAGACATAGAGAGAGATAGAGAGAGAGACAGAGAGAGACATAGAGATATGTAGAGAGAGAGAGACATAGAGAGAGATAGAGAGAGAGACAGAGAGAGACAGAGAGAGACATAGAGATATGTAGAGAGAGAGAGACATAGAGAGAGATAGAGAGAGACAGAGAGAGACATAGAGAGATGTAGAGAGAGAGAGAGACATAGAGAGAGATAGAGAGAGAGACAGAGAGAGACATAGAGAGATGTAGAGAGAGAGAGACATAGAGAGAAACCTAGAGAGAGACATAGATAGATACAGAGAGAGATACAAGGACTGAGAGAGACGTAGAGAGAGACAGATACAGACAGAGAAAGTTAGAGAGAGACATAGGGAGAAAGAAAGACTGAGAGATTCAGGGAGAGAGCGAGAGAGAGATGTAGAGAGAGAGAGAAATGGCGATGGTGCACAGTCTTGGCGAAGTTCGTATTCCGTGCAGAGCATTATCCTGGACAGCGCACGTAACCGCACATCCCTATAATCACCCTCTTCCAAGTGCACGTCCGCACCCCCTCCCCTCCTGCCTGCTCCACTGGATCTTCCTGCGGCATAACTCACGACTTCCCTCATTTGTCATTTTCCATCGCTCGCGCTCCAGACTTCCGCGCTCGCCCTGCCCCCCTCCGCTTCCTCTTCGGTCGCTCCTCCACGCTCGCGCCGCTCTCCCAGCCCCGCAGCTGCCGGCTCGGCCCCGCCCCCTCCCTCGCAGAACGAACGCACTGACGTCTTCTCACTCCGCCCTCCAACGCCACATCAGCACACGCGTAACGCGCCACAGTGCGGTGTGCGCACGACACGTGCGGACGAGCAGTCGGCCTGCTCTATCTGTCAGGATTTTATCATTTCTGCTTGAGTTATTTTTTCATCGTATTGCGACGACGATAAGTTACAATTTTACGAAACACTTGTGCAGATGTATCTAGGTAATGACAAGAAAGGTAATAATAAATTCTTAATTTAGCGGTCGCTGGTCGCCAATATTACCGGCTGCAGTTCGTTTAGGGCAATTCACACATATGACCGAATTTATAGCAAAGATGATGATACGTGCGTAGTAATATGTGTCCACAACAAAATTATTTATTTATTAGAATTTTTGTAAGAAGGCGGTACTTATTACGAAACGTTTTAAACGACAGTCCGTCGCTAACGAAAGAAACAAAATGTAGGGCTATAAGTCTCGGTAAACGGTTCGGTTGCATATTTCGACAGTGTCCATATTTCTTCTATATCGGCATATTCATGTTTATACATATTTTTTCATGCAAATGTTTGATCTCATTTCTTTTGACCAATTGTTTGAACTTAGTTTAAACAATGAAACACAAGGTTATCAAGAGTTAAGCCATCAGTAAGGAATTTGGCCATTTGAATAAAATGGTCATTAGGGATTTAGTCGTAAACATAACGCTTTATAAATTTCAATTAATAAACGAAGTTTCGAAAAGTTCTTAATAGCTTTATAATCATATATAAATTAAAATTTCATCACTAAATGAAAATAACTTGAAAAACATTTATTTAAATTAAATTTTACATTTAAAAATTCTATCACTAATATTATCTTGGTAAAAACAGAAAAAAGTTTCCAACAAACACTTTATTGTCGTTCACGTTATTATTCAAAACATAATCGCCCAAAATAATATGCTGAATTACTAATCGTCAGAAGTATAACTTGAGATATTCAAGGATCAGAATTGATCAAAGAGAAGTAACATGCGTTTACACGTCGATCGTTAGCGAAAACCACAAACGCCGAACCATCGCTTTAAAACATCTCAGCAAACAAATTTCAGAATTTCTCTCCTCCGGAGCCGAAACGCGCTCCACTTTCCTCCCCACCGCTTATGCCGCCGCCGCTTGCTCCTCACCCGACGCGCGATCTTCTGCCGAATTGCACCCGTTTCTTCTTCTCCTTCTTCTTCTCCCCGCCCGCTTCTCTTCCGCCAGGGCCGTCTATTTTGTATCGACATCGCATTAGGGCTCCCGGCCGCCCACTGATTGGTTGCTTGTTATCGTTCAAAAACTTGCGGTTTGCGGGCGGCTGAAGCGGGGTGGCAAGGGGCGGGGCGGGCCGGGCCTGGGGCGGGGCGGGCCGGGGCGGGATGCCGGACGGTAGCCGAAGAGGCTCGCTCGGGCAATATAATACGGCTTTAAGATAAACCGAGCGGTCGGCGTCTCGCGTTCAATTTCACGGCTCGTTGGCGGGTTGAGTAACGACGAGCAGCGCGGCCGAGCTCGCGCCGGCGCCGCCTGGCGCGGCCGGCCGCCCGGCGCGGGGCGACGAGGGCGGGCGATTGGATGGGTGATCGGGTGTTCGAGTGGGCGGTGCGTGTGTGTGTGTTCGGGACGGAGCGAGTCCGAACAGATGAGTATTGAGACAGAAGGTAAGCGGTTGGGTGGATTGGGTGGGAGTAACGACTAGGTTGGTAGATATGTTTTTTTTTATTTTTATTTTACGTCTTCCTCTTCTGCTTGTTCCACTTCTTTCATTTATTGCATAGTTAGATGATGTGGTTAATTCGATAGTGGAATAAGGATTCAAATGGAGAAACACGTGGACAAAGTGTTATGATTAGGGGACGGAGTTTGATGACCTAAAACTTCGCCAAAAATATCAATAAAATGGTCTTAAAATGTTTTACAAATGCCCTAAAAACAAAGAAAAATGACGTACAAAATTTGATCAAAGCCAGTTCAGATGAACAACTCAAGCTGTTGCATATGTTATTGATGTAAACAAGGCTTCTTCCGTTTGCTCATGTGTACTCCGATTGGAAACCTTTAGTTTGGTCTGTTCTTTACAAGGAAGTTCGTTTTCGCTTGGTGGTCTATTCTTGTCGCGAATTCGGCCGAACTGACAATGCCACTGACAAGCGTCATAGGAACCTTATATTACATACACACAACGGCTGGCATTCTAATTTCTGAGCGAAGAAATCGAATGGACTGCTCAGGGATTATGCGAAAAACATTTTTTGAATCTAGTAAATGCTATTTGAAGCACATACAATTAAAATAATATTAAAATCGATGAAAAAATAAAATATTCTTTAAAAATAACGGGAAAAGGTAAAAAAAGACTTATTATTCGAAACTCGACAAAAATTCAAAAAACTAAAAATGGGTTATTTTCTTTAGTCATCACAAAATTAATGTCTATATTAAAATGTATTGTTCGTAAGTGAAAAGAAAAATGAATTCATTAATTAATTAAAAAGCGGTCCGTAATTTTGATGCAAATTGCTTGTAAGCAAGTTGTTGACAAATACGGCAATTAGAATAGTGGAGCAACTTTCAGTCATCTTAATACCCACCGACTTCAAAAGTCTTCTTCACAACCCATTCTATCATTTTCCTAACTTTCTTTCCACCACTTGCACATCTCTAGCAACACACTTTTCTTTTCACATTTGAACAGATACTTCAGCATTCTTCAATCATCTCTCGTCTAACTTGAAAGTCTTCTGTGCCTTACCATCTGTTTTTGTCTCTTTCACCATCTTACTAAACCCCTAGCTTTTTTGTTACAGCACATCAAGACTCATCTTCTCTGTTTCTTCCAGATATACTCGTATTTAAACGTCATACAATATCTACGTCCTTTCATATTCTTCGCTACCTCATTGCGTCTCTCTCTCTCAAACGAGTGGACCCCCCCTGCTGCATTCCAGTGACCAGCTTACAGTCCAGGCACCCCGCTAGACTCCCATCCTGCTCCATGGCAGCCCCCACCACCCGTCGGCCGTGATGGATGGGTGACCCTGGCCGCAGATGAGCCGAGGCCGCAGGAATCTAATGCTTTATAAATTATGCCCCGTTCTGTTGGTAGCAGCAAGTTTCCATAAATCGTTGCAAGCGTCGTGCATCCTGCACGCGTGCGCGAGTGCGTGTGTGTGTATGTGTGTGTGTGTGGGTGTGCTCGTGTGTGCGTGACAGCTTTTCTTCAGTATTACGCGACCAGTTCGTTCAAGTGTTCTCTGGTGACTCCGTGAGCGTTTGACCTTGAAATGATGCGCAAATGGAGGTAATACAAGGATGACGTTCATACTTCTGGGCTGAAAATTAGATTCAAATGCGTGAGACCGCTGTTCGGGGTTTGATGAATAATCAAGAGCTCCAATAAAGGCGGTCGCACATTCGACTTCGTGTGCTCACTCAAGAAATGATACATATATAAATATTATCTGAGAACAATATTCAACCCTCGTATGTGTATGCACGCTCCAATAATTGCTCAGTAGGACGCTATTCAATACCCGTATTGGCTCATTCGACTCGCGGACATGCGCTTGAAATGATGCGCAGATATAAAAAAATACTTGTGGAATGATATTTCAGTAATACAGTTTGGATCAGGAATCGACAATTGCTTTCTGAAATTTAGTTAGTCAAAAAATAGGAAACTTTTTCCTTAAATAACCTATCTACACAATATACCACCTTTTTTTTACTTTCTCATCTTATGAAGTACTTTGTAGGAAGAGAAAGTTATGTAATCATGCGCCGTAAAACGGTAAATTTTCGACAGAAAAACTCTTATTGCCGGGCCCTGGTAATGAAAAAATGGATAAATCATATTATTAAATATATAAAAAATTACTCTAATATGTGATGTAGCCAGAATCCATGTTTTTTTGGGTCCTCATTACCGACAAATCGATTGACGGCAAAGCTTCTGTCTGTCTGTCTGTCCGTCCATCTGTGGTCAACGCTAGCGCCTAAATCGTTCAGGCGATTTTCTTCAAAATTGAAATTCCCCAATCGATCTGAGTGTACTCGAGGCTTTGGCAGTTTCAAACGGACTCTTAAACTTTGCAAAAGCAAGCTAAATTTTGCAATAATAAATTGAAGCAAATATTAAAGCCAGAAATTTCCAAAATTTGGAGTTTTCTAAAGCACCAATTAAAGAACAATAATAATGTCTTTCAGCATGCAATAATTCTGTTAAGTTATATATAATAATAATATGCTAATATCAATATGTTAAATGCCATGCTTATTATGTAAGCGATTGCAGTATTCTGAAAGAACAAAATAGGAAGATCAATGTTGGCTCATAAATGGAAACTGAAAAGATGTAATTTTCAAAGCGTTTGGCTCAACTAAGCTTATGCATTTTTGATCAAACTCAAAAATATGCTAGCAGCTAATCCAGAATTAGCAAAATCCCTTTTTCAAATACCAATTATAACATTATTTACTGAAAATGTGTAAAATCAGGTGTGCACTTATTCAAATAATTGTTGAAGCCACCAATCAATCGGTAACTCAAAAGGAAATCGATCAAATGAATTTCGGTCTCTGGAGTAAAATCATGAAAATTAGTAATGGCTGCGTTTGAATCTAGCCCTCTCATTGGTGCGTATGTGTGTGTATGTGATGAATATTTGTGCATGCTTTCGATGTAAAAGAGGCGATGATTTCACACCCTGCAATTTAAACGCTTTTTGTTTTATTGTTTGATTTGCGCGATCACTCTTGAAATGCTACATAGTTGAAGGAGACTAGGAATAATATTCTGTACGTGTGTGCGAATTTATTAAGAGTGTGTGAGAGAATCTTTTAAGAATCGCCCCACCTCCACCCTTCGGGGCGTTAGTTCTTTAGATTTCACGTTATTTTACTCCAAAAATGATGTACAGATGAAGAACATATAAAAATATCTCGTTTCATACCCTTACTCTAGAAACAAAATATTTTCGAAATGAGTCGTGGAACGTCACAGTTTTTTATACTCCTTGTGTGATGGTAGCGATGCTTCGTTGTTGTTGTTTTGTTTTTTTGCACGAATACTTTATAAATTCCCGCTCTCACTCGCACGTAACCTTGAGGGCAGAGTAAACCCATCTAAAATACATGAACTTATTATGAGTTCCTGGGTTCGCAAGTATAACATCACAAATAATGTTCTTCCCTCAACCAAGAGTTTGAAAAGTCAATTCCCTGCAGAGTATTTTATGAAATGTCAAAGTTTCATATCTACGTTCATTTAGTGAGAATTGTTACATTTCTTAGAGAATACGGAATATCACCTTCACTATTTTCAACACTAAAGAATTTCTTACTACAAGTGTTTCTGGTTATCTAATATTTTGCCAGCTCTATGATGTACCAAAAGTGAAAAGAATATTTATTCAGTATAAATATAAAGCGAAATTATAAATTGGAACAAATTTATCGAAAATTAAATTATTTGTCACTATTCATTCTTATAAGACTTTTGTCACACATGTGAAGTATGCAATAGCATAAAAGGTATATTCTGATATAATTATTTTATTTGTAAACAACATCATAAAATTTCATGACAACATAACATATTTATTTAATTATTCATTATGTTACTACATTTCTGTTATTGTTAAGTATTAAGTGACATGCTGCAGGGAACATGCGTCTGGACAAACCGCAGGGCCACGAGAATTCCCTTCCAGCCAGTGGCACAATTTGACCGAGTTTTAATTGTCAAAAATCTGCCACCGCCAGAACTCGAACCCTTCAAGTTCTCAGTGAGAACAAAAAACTTACAAAAGTTTTCCTCACCAACAATGTTATTTGTTTCAAAAGCAGCTTTCGATGGCTTAGCCATCATCAGTCTCTACTACAAGAAATATAAACAAATCAAAACATGAGTCAAAAAACAATACCATTAGGATTCATAGATTACTAATAATTTTAAAAACAGAAGTAACATTTTAAGAAATGAAAGAAAAGAACAAAATTGCTTTTAAATCATTTAATATTACAATAATTTTGAATCTATACAGAAAGTCGATGAAATTGAATTGAACATGAGTAATTTTCTAACAGAAACGTGAAATGTAAGTTGAACCGTTTCTTACCTGCTTTATGAAGGCCACAAAACGACTACTCGGGTTCGGATGGGCCAAGCGATTTAACCCGGTAGTGTCCGCAATAGGTAAACTCACGCCAGTGCCCACAATGTATTTCTCAGATATAGCTATTACTTTTAGTAAATGCGAATGGCCTGAAGGTCCATTTACTGAAATACGTATTTTATTCAGTTTGTGTATGTCCCTCAATGGTAAAAATTGACAAAGTACACCAAATATCATTAAACATAATATTATCTTATTAAATACAATTTCTTCAAATTAAATACAATTACCACAAATTATGTTCTAAACAAATATATATTTTAAATTTTTACACAAATATTTAGATAGTCTTTTTTCTATTTTGCAAGGTTCCCATTTTTTCATTTTTCTGGAGACGTCTCTTGCACATCTTTCTTTTTAGTGGAATTGTGACAGTCGATTGTAGATAAGGCAAATTATTACATTTTATGAATAGACACTTTTCATAGACACGGCTGAAAGAAAGCCATGATACATACCGCTCAGGCCAGGAACTCACAACGCACTGGCGCCATTGCACCAAACGTACATGACAGATATCGCGCGTGCAGCGATCAAGTTCGAACATGCTCACGAGAAGTGATTCAGCGAAAGATAAAAATCAAAGTCCAGGCCACCTCAGAAAAGTACAATGAAGAATACATGAAATGTCAGACGACTAATGCATCGCATTAATTCAAGAACATCAGGAATAATTCAGAAAAGCTACTATTAAAATATTGTCGTGGCTTGGATCTCTCAGATCTATTGCCAAGACTTCCGGGTTTAATGATGGCTAAGCCATCGAAAGCTACTATTGAAATAAATATAGGAGTGACCATTGCCAACAAACGGAGCGGATGAGAAGAAAAGACAATATTTCCAATGTAGGGAAAGCAAGATAAGGTGCGCGTAAAATGGAAAGAAGGGGTGAGGAAAAAGAATGAATGAAATTGCTGGTGAGATGGAGGGTATAAAGGAAGAAGGGAAAAGTAAAAAAAAAGCAGAAAAGAAATGTGGGTGTTCTCAATGTTGGCACTCCTATATTTATTTCATTTTGAACGCCAACGACAACTCACTGCAAAACCAATATATACCTAATTCAGACTTGCTGTAGTGGCAACAGTTCTCGCCCTGGGTAACTTAGCCGGCTGCAGATTCGGGATTCACCCACGGGACATCGACACGCGACGCCGATCCAGATCACATGTTTGATTGATTGATATTTTTGTATCCGGGCGTGTCAACTGCTCTGGTCATTAGTCCCGTTAGTGGAGTGCATGTTTTTTCTCAGGAGATGGCGGAGATCTTCCCCCGCTGGATGGCGACATCCGGCACCGACCTACCGTCGGCTAGTGGGGTTTCCCCCCAACCAGGACTCTCCCACCAGCAGGGCACCGCCCCAGCCGGGACAAGCTCTCAGCTCCCAACCGGTCTCCCGGAATATGTGGTAGTGTAGTGCATGTTAGTATAAGTGTGTGAGTAAGGGGAGAGAATAGGACAAGGAATGGGAAGGACAGATAGCACGCGGTCCGTGGCCCGTTTAATAGGGTACTGCTCCGGCATTGGCCTGGTGTTGATCGGAGAAACCACGGAAAACGTCCGATCAGAGCAGCCGGCCGCTAGAATTCTCCTCCAGACAGTCGAAAATCCTGACACAATCGGGACTCGAACCTAGGACCTCCCGGTCAGAGGCGCTGCAGTGACATCAGTTGGTGCACTGAGCTACCGCTCCCGGTCCAGATCACGGGAGATCAGCCGGAGTTTCCAGAGGCGGTGCGGCGCCAGGGGGCCGGCGGGCGCCGCTGCCGTTACGCACTTCCGCGGTCGGGCGAAGGCCGTCAGCCAATCGCACCCCAGCCCCTGCCGCCCTCCTTCGCCCCCGCGCGGTCGACGACCCCGCCGCCCCCGCGTCCGCCGGCGCGGCTGGCTCCGTGACACACGGCCAATTAAGCACGTAAATCTTCATAGTCTCCCCGCCGGGTTGCGCTGCCCCGCCCACGCCGGTTCTCGACCTGCCCCCGTCCCCTCCACCCACACCACCTCCCCCTCCGCCTACACCTCTTCCACTGCCCTCAGCGCTGCCTCCATTTGTAAACCATTCCTTTAACCAGCTGTAATCATTCCTCTTCGCTTTCGTTCTGGTTCCGTTTCGTTCGCCGTTCTTGAACCGAACCTACATTTCTTTTCTCTCTCTCTTTATTTTCCATTCTACTTTATACCCTCCTTATTTCTCCAACACCTTCAGTCTCTAACCTACCTCTCCCATTCCTTCCCCTTTACGTGCACCTTCACTCGATTTCCCTACATTGGAAACATCGTCTTTCCTTCCTATCCGTTCTCTTAGACTTCCATTCCTTTTTGCATACCCTCACCCTTTCCCTACCAATTATCTCCCCCTTTTATATTCTCCTCTGTTTATTCTACCTTCCGCTACACTTCACGCTGCGTCATCCGATCACGTTTCTCTATAACTTTCCTCACATCACAATATCCCTCATCCCTTTTACATCTTTCACTTCCTACTCGTACTTCCACTCCCCTTCTGACTACTTACCTCATCTACCTACTTTCATCTCTTTCCTTCCTTTCATCTCTGTCCCATGTGTCCCCTCACCCCTTCTCCCATTCACCCACAAAAGGGAGCGAACTCGTGAGGCTGTCCTAATGATGAACGGCATTACTTTTATTAAATCTGTATCGCAAATTGCTGCATATTGGGCTTCACAGCCGGGTTCCTCTCGGAGCGTTTTATTTTTATTTTTCCGCTCAATTATGGAGTGCGAAGGGGAGCGGGCGAGGATGCGGCAGGGCGCGGAGGCAAGTTTGGCGCGAAGAAGAAAAAGTTGCATGGTTTTTTAATAAAGGGTTCGAGGCCCGAGGTGAAGGGCAACGTGGTGGCTCCACCCTGTGAGGCAACTCCGCAGGGGTTCCTCCCTACGCCCTTGTCGTAAGAGTGAAAATTCGATTGATAGATTCATTGATTTTGTTTGTGTTTCCGGGTGCGTCAACTACTTTGGTCATTAGTCCCGTAAGTGTACTGCATATTTTTTGTCGGGAGATGGCGGTGATCTTCCCCCGTTGGATGGCGAGATCCGGCGCCGACCTACCGTCGGCTAGTGGGGTTTCCCCCAACCAAACTCTCCCATCAGCGGGACACCGCCCAAGCCGGGACAAGCTCTAAGCTCCCGACCGATCTCCCGGAATATGTGGTTGTGTAGTGCATGATAGTGTGTGTGTGTGTGTGTGTGTGTGTGTGTGTGTGTGTGTGTGTGTAAGGGGACAAGGAAGAGGAAGGACAGATAGCGTGCGGTCCGTGGCCCGTTTGGTAGGGTACTGCTCCGGCATTCGCCTGGTGTTGATCGGAGAAACCACGGAATACTACCGATCAGAGCAGCCAGCCTCTAGAATTCTCTTCCCGACAGCGATTGAATTCGACCTAGCTGAAAAGCTAGTGTCGAAAATCCTGCCGAACCTAGGACCTCCCGGTCAGAGGCGGTGCAGTGCCATCAGTTGTTGCAGTGACCTACCACTCCCGGTGCGGAAATTCGATTTTTTAAAATGATTGATTAGGGATTCCTGGTGCTTCAACTGCGAAGGTCATTAGTCCCGTATGTGTATCGCAGCAGGTGGCGGTGTTCTTCCCCCACTCGATGGTACGATCTGGCGCCGTCCTACCTGTCTGTTTGCGGATTTTTCCCAATCAGTTAACTCCTACTGGAGGGGGGACCGTCCCAGCAAGACAAACTGTTAGCTCCCGACCGGTCTTCCGGCATGTGTGGTAGTTTAGTGCATGTTAGTGTGTGAAGGTAAGTAACGATAAGACAAATAAAAGGAAGTGAAGATCGCGAGCGAACCGTGACCCGTTTGTTAGAGCCGCCAATCGCCAATCCGCCAATCGCCTGGTATTGAACGGAGAAAAAATCGGAAAATTATCGACGAAAAGCGGCCGGCCACAAGAATTCACCTCCAGACAGTGACTGAACTCGACCTAGACGATTTTATGACTCGTATGCTCAGTTTTAATTGTCCTTCAAGCATTGGCGTTTCCAAATATAAATGTATTAATTACTATCAATTCAAAACTGTCTCCTGCTTCGTGGTCTTTATGAACCCGTATCTACTTTCCCATCTTCCCTCCTCTCATTCGGTTTTAACCATCGTCACTCTTGCCTTTCGTCCCGCCCGTTGGTGAACTTCGATTGAAAATAAAACATTAAGTCCGTTGACACTTGATCATCTATGTCGCTGTTATGCAATTAGTAGTTTGAACGTCACCATAGTGACTTCACTTTAATGACGTTCAAGCTCCCGATTGGACGTCAGCGGAACAAGTGCCAACGGTGGAAAGTAAACGACCGCGAATAGAAGCGCTGCGCCTCCGATGAAGCTTCTTGGTGTGTGTCTTTCCTTCAACAGTGAGGTGCGGAAACGCGGGAAACTTGAATCAAAAACCAATCACTAGTCTACCCGGTACACTACTACTGACTCATTGTACGTAATTATTCCTGATATTGTTCATTGTACGTGATTATTCATAATTATTCCTCACATTAATATTGCTTTCATTACTTTTATTACGGTACTTCGTGTTTTTTTGGCGCTTCCGGTATTCTCATGTAGCTTTCTAATTAATTATTTTTTAAACTTTCTTATTCTTACGTACAATTAAAACATCTACATTATTAAGTAACACAGCAAGAGCAGAGATTCTCTATCATTTTGCACCCTTTATTCAATGTAATGCCAGGTAATCATCTGCTATAAAATAACTAATTTCACTCAAATTTTCAACGCTTCTTTACCAACACTCTCACGTCCATTTATGGCCAGGAACGGAAAAAGTAGCATGACAATACAGAAATGCTTCAGAAGACTGCGCGTGCCCTCTATCCAAGTCAACTTGATCTCTAGCCAATCATCAAATGAGGCTTTCAGCGCCATAGTTCTGTAGTGGGAATACGTGGCCTAACAATTCTTTTCCGCCTTTTGTGTTGTGACTCAACAGTTACTCAGATCGTTTTAAAATGATCATGACAATCATTTAAATATCTACAATTGCATTATACTCATTATACTGTAAACAACCAAGCCACAAGAACCAGCAGAGTTGAAAAATGGCTAGGAAAGTTGGAATGTTTCTTAAAGTTTCGAGTAGCAAGAACGCTTGCAAGAAATTAAATGTGAGTGTCATGTGTCTGTAGAAAAGTTACAAAATTCTACTAATTTACTACAGGAAATATAGAAATCATCAAAAATCTTGTTTTAGGTCGTTCTGCATAAGTCTCGAAGACTAATAATGTAAGAGAGCTTTTCACATTATGAAACAATGCAACTTACAACTCAAGAGTTCAACATCTTTTCGAAAATGTAATTGAAAGGTTTTATATTTCCCAAGATCTATATGTGTATGTTATTGGGGAAAACGACAAAACAATTCTACTGCCCATCTTACCTTAGTAACGTAATGCATGATATGTTTATAACAACTGACCTTTCTGTGAAAGAACACGTTTTTCAGGTGATTTATAGACATTGCATTTACATACATCAACAAATCTTTGTATTCAAAAACACTCTTCCAACTTAAGCAAACTTGCTTTAACTTCTCTATCAACAAACTTATTCTCACGTGTTTCCTCAAACAGGAATTGTCAAATGTTTTCATAAGATACTATATTACAACTCCCATCATAAACGAAACAATAAAGAAAAGACTGAAGAAGCCTTAATACTATCAATTTTATGATTTTATTATAATTTATAATATAAATCGTGTTAAGTGATAAAATATATGAAGTCCATTCTCCTCATTTAAAGCAAAATAACGAAGTTCTATTGAGTAGAATTTCAAACTTCTCTCTAAATGAAAAGAATAGTGTTTAAAATATACATATAATTACTTTTGTAACTTTCTAAACGACGGACTTTTTAATGATAGAAAAAACACCGTAGTTAAAAATGCACTTTTTTATATATGAGGCGCAATCAACATTAAAATATCTGAATCATTTCAGGAAGGCATAACTAAATCTTACTCCTGACGTATTTACGGAGTTTCAGCTGGGATTGCGGAAAGTAGAACACGTATCAGGTTCACGATGAGTGTTTACGAGGTAGGAGGAGAAGAAGGTCTGAGAGAAGGAGGAACGAGCGAAAGGAGATGGAGAAGATGGTAATGGAGCGGGAAAAAGGGAAAAAATGAGGAGCTCAGAACAATACCTCGTGAAAAAGGAGGCTGCTCCGCTTTCAAGAACCGCGTCAGTGGTCGAGGTTTTGTGAGCCCGATAAAAATTGTATCGCTTTTATTAAGCCCTTTCCTGATCTTGAAAACAATGGAAATCAATGAAAAGCGCGCGGAAACGAAATGTCACCATGTACCAACACGTTGCACTATAGAGAAATATTTTAGAGAGCCGGCGACATTGGAGTAATTTAAAAAATGGTGCCTAGAGGAAATCTGAAAAAGAAAATCTGAATGGAGCATGAAAGTACAATGAAACTTATTTTTATGTTCGATCTATCATTTTACACAATTGTATATTTCCAATTACTTTCTTTAGTAGGTAGTTTAAAAAAATCACATATTTTATAACATAATTAAAAACTGGAAAAAGACGTTTGCAAGTGTGTATAACATAAAATCATTATTTATTTTCAACGAGTTTTATTTGCCTTAATATTAGTTTTTTAACCCTTCAGTGGTCGCTTGGAATACTACTGTAATCCAGTCTTCCTTATTTGCTGTTTACAGGGAGAGTTGACAAACTTTTGCCACGGACTTTTCAGTATCTTTTGTAGAAGGCCTCAGATATTGAATTATATCAAAACATGAGTCAAGTGGTAACTGATGCACCAGTGACAAGCGCACGAAACGACTTGGATTACAATAGTAATTCACGCGAGCACTCGGGGCTTAGTTTCTGACCTAAGCTGACTTTCATATCGCCGCAATCAAAGCTCTGAATGTTTATGCAAAGAACAAAAGTGGAGAAACATTGACTAAAAGGGGATTTCTAAAGGATCTTGTTTTGTCCTTTAAGAAAACGGAAATGAAAAGGAAGATCAAAAGAAAATCTGCTCCGACAGCAGAAAGAACACGCGGAAGATAGCTACTGGGAATCCGAGAAGGGGTCGAGGGTTTAGCGGAATCTCCAAATGGCAACGTAGATGGTTGTTATCTCTGTGGACGTCAACGAAACAAGAACACTTGACAGATCAGCGTAATTGTGTTAAATGCCTGCGCCTTATTAACAAATTCTCTGAAATGTTCATCTGATGTTGACATTGATAAACATTCAGAATAGAGGTTCCAGATGTTTAAACAATTTTGTCAAACTGCTTTATTTAACAATCGTAATGCAAAGTATAATAAGTACACAAAACACACAGATCAAAAGACTATTCAAAAACAAATATATACTCGGAAATATTTGATTTTATTTCTTTAAAAATATAACACATGCATTTGCATGTAGCGTTTTGTAGAATTTGTAACATGTCAACGTTCTAATAAATTTAATAGTTTTTTGTAACTGTTCAGTGGTTTAGATACCATTACTCATCCATATTCGAACTAAAAGACAATTTCCTTGTAAGAATTTCCTTGTTCAGAATAATTTTTTTAATGGATTACAATTGTAATCCACGCGACAACTCGCGTTCCAATTTTGATCACTCAAGGGTTTAAGTTCATGGTTTTGCTTCAGAATTCAACTTTTATTCTGAGTAGATTTAACACATATGATTACAATAATAGGGTCGACAGAAAATGCATTTGACGAGAAAAATATAAATAGGGATTAAAGAAGAAATGAGAGTAAATTACAAGAATATTATGGCAAAATGTCTTTAAATTATGTACTTATTTTTTTAATATAATGACTTTGCTCAATGTTCAATTGTCAATGTTCAATTGTAGCCATAGAAATTAATAAAACCTGAGGAATCCATGCTGAGCAATACTGATCAAAATCGGGAAACTTTAGAGAATAGTCTTAAAAGAAGATCGCAGTTAGGGACTTAAGTTTATGTTGTTTCGTTGCACCCCGAGGAATCCTTTAGGAAATTCGAGATAATTTTCAGGAACGTTGGGCCTGGCTTGCAATAATATGGGCTTGTTGGTTGGGGGACACTCAGAAGTAAAAAAATGATCGATTGGTGCTGGTATGGTATGTTTGTTGGAATGGTATGTTATAATGAGGTTAGTGGGTTGGTAAGAAAGTGCATTATCTTATGCTTAAGATCACACGTTGATGGTTAAATTATCAGGTAGCTAAGATTATATTGGCAAGTCGATGTGGGTGGTGGTCAATGATTTCCTCGAGCCTTCGGGCGTTCGCGTTGGCAGACGGGCGAGTAATCCAGGGTCGAGTATTCGCGAGGGCAATTCAGCGAGTGATAGCGTGTGAACGAAGACTATACTATCTTGAAAGAGCGTGTGGAATGTGCGAGAAGGCCGGAAAGCGTACAGGAAAATATGTACATGGCCAAGATGCGCAGTGCGAGTAGGCCCTCCTACGTACTGGCCGTTGGCAAGTTGGCGAGTTGACGACTGGACGAGTTGGCGCCTGGTCAGGTTGGAGACTGAGCGAGTTGACGTCTGGGTGACTTGAAAACTGAAGAAGTTGACGACTGTGCATGTAGGTGGCAGGACGAGTTGGCAACTGAGTAAGTTGGTGACAGAGCGATTAGGCAACTGGACGAGTTTGAGACTGGACGAGTTAGCCACAGGACGCATTTGTGATTAGGCATTTGTGAGAACAAGTGAATGAGTAACCGTGTGGTCTTGAAGACAAATGGGCGAAAGGTAAAGATATGAGTGGATAACTTACAGATAAGGTGACAGGTGAACATCTTGTTAGTGACATATGATGTCTATGACTATGCTATAACCACACAGCTATGTCTATGACAGCTATGTGACTGAGTCTGCAACGAGACGAGAGGATAACTGGTGTGCATTGAAAAGTAGACAAGTGGCGCAGTAGGCGAGTGAGCGAGTGGTTGAGACCTGCGGGCGTTTGGGCGATAGTCTGCGGGTGCGGGCGCCGGGGTGGTCACGGTTCGGGCGGGCACCGCCGCCGCCGGCCGTTGCTGTAAATCGCGGGTGGCGACAGCGCGAGGGGCGGCGGCGGGGGCGGGGGCGGGGGCGGGGGCGGGGGCGCGGGGGACCGCGGCGGGACGGGTCACTTACCGCATCGCAGGCGGAGGCGGATCGGCGCCGAGGTCAAGCGACCGATGGAAGGC
Organism: Teleogryllus occipitalis; assembly: GCA_011170035.1. NCBI lineage: Eukaryota > Metazoa > Arthropoda > Insecta > Orthoptera > Gryllidae > Teleogryllus > Teleogryllus occipitalis. Next base: position 19,517 of record BLKR01011280.1, read on the forward strand.
CACCCTGTCCCTGCCACGCCCCCACCCCCACCCCAGCGCTAGTGTCGCCTTTGTCTTCCGCAGTCCACGCCGCCGTCCCCGCCGACATCGACGTCCTCTGTCCCTTATCCACTACGACTTCGTTCAGCGTTTGCACCGCCCCTGCTCCGACTTATAAGGAACGTGTTGCTTCTGTTTGTTTCCGCCTTTGCTAACGTTTCCGACCTCTGATTGCCGTCTGTCTCCACTTTACCTCTTCGCAGCCTTTGCCTACCTTTCACTTTCCCAACTTCTATCGTCGAGTCTTCACGCCCACTTCATGTGTTCCCGTTCCTAATGCGTGCCTCAGTATTATCTCCTTTCTCTTCGACTTCAATTATATACTTTCTCCGATTCCACTGTATCTCCCTTTTATTTGTATCTCCTCTTACAGACGTCTTCTCAGGCTCTCTTTCAGATTATCGCCATTTCTATCCTAACATAATTCAAGCTTGACTCTTCTACTTCTGGCTTTGATTACTTCCCCCATTCCTTTTGTCATCTCCTGCGATGCAGTATTTATTTACACCATAACTGATACCCACACTTGCGTACTCGTTATACTACTCTCAATACGCTTCCAACCTCCCATCTTGTAATCCACAGCCTGGCTTTTGTCGCCTGGTCACTCTTCCTCCACCACCTTCCTCAAACACTCCACGGCCAAACATTCCTCTTTTCCGTCTCCGTCGCCGAGAAGGCTGCACTTCCCTTCCCTCCGCTTCCGCCCTCGCCTCGTAACGTCAACTCCGCGCTCCGTTGCTCTGCTGGCCGCGTTTCCGCCCCGCCCCCTCCCCGCTCGCTCCGGCCCGTCTCACCCGTCGCCCCCGCCACGCTCCCGCCCCGCCCCCAGTCCCCCGCCACGGCTTCCGCCCCCTCCCCTGCCCGCCTCGCCCTCGTCCCGCCTCCGTCCCGCCCCCGCCCCGCCCCGCTCCGCTCCCGCCTCGTCTCGTCCCGCCCCCGCACTGCCCCGCACTGCCCCTGCACCGCCCCCGCCCCGCCCCCCCGGCCCCGCCCCGCCCTCGCACCGCACCCTCACCTACCTGCATCGTACCCGCACCGCCCCACACCGCCCCGCACCGCCCCACAGCGCCCCGCACCGCCCCACAGCGCCCCGCAGTGCCCCGTACTGTCCCCGACCAACCCCTCCCCCGCACCGCCTCTGCCACGACCCCGCCCACTCCGCCCGGCCGCGAGTTACGACGACGGGCCGTCGCCGCGCCGGCCAAACAACGTAACCGCCTCCCGCCGCCCCCTCTCCACCCCCCCCTTCGCCACAGCCGAGGATCCCAGGGCGGCCGGCCGCCAACTCGGGCTGAGCGCCGGGCGCGCGTCGAGCGGAGGAGTTCGGAGACGCCGGCCGACGCTTCTGTCCTTCCTTGTAATTTTCGCGGAATGAGAATTTACGGCTGGGGTTCACTGTCGTGTACGACGTTTCCGCGGAAAAATAATTCGCACAATATTGTGTTGGATCGTATTTTATGGGGATAATAAAATATTTTGCTAAAATAATGACGTTTGTCTGTAGAGATTATTGTTTTGATATTTTTATTTCATGTTGGGTTGCGGTTGACGTGTTTATGTTTCTGATCGCAGTGCTGAAAGTAGCCCACTACAGAATACTGTGTCCTAATGAATTCTCACATTAACTCAATATTTACCACGAATTAACCAATAGCTTCGTATATATATATATATATATATATATATATATATATATATATATATATACATGTGTGTGTGTGCGTGTGTGTGATGTATATAATGATCATAAATTCGATGAAGACATTTATTTAGAACATTAACGTAAAAGGCTATCACTTGGTTATCTATTCACATTTACTGTACGATGATTGTCACCTCACATTCTGATCCTTGACTTAATCTTTTAAACAACTGTTGTAGTTAAAAGCACAAGAAAAAAAGCCTATTTTCTACTACATTTCAGGTACTAGGAATCATAATGTAATAATTGTAGCATGCATTTATTTCTTATTCCAGTTTGTTTCAACTGCCTCTGAATATGATTCCTGTCCATCGTCGTTTGCCAATAGTTTGTAATGTTCTGTGATTTTAAGCAAAATGTAATGTTTTATGAAACTAAATATAATTACACACCCTCTGTATGTGAAACTAAATATAATTACAGACAGTCTGTATTATATTTCTTCACTGCAGATTCTATACCCTCTAACTCGTACTGTAACAATTCATTGGGGCGGTCTTGTAACGTAAATAATTGTACTCAACTCTAGAAGTGAATAGAACGAGAATAATATCTCTAACAATGGTGAGTATTTCTTCAGTAATAAATGACGTATTCTGTCATTTACTCGATACTATCTGCGTGGTATATGGGTTTCTAATCGATGAACATCGTTAACTGGTGATCAGTACAAACTACGCATTACAACGTGACATACAAGCTCGTATCTCCCTTGTTCCACACGTCAGTTTCCCCTAATGATCATTTAAGAGTTTCACGAGTGATTTACTCCCGCGGTAATATGGAAGGTACAGGATCGAAGGATAATCTCGGCGCGGATACGTCATCGACCCCACACAAAGTTGTGACTGGCGGAGGGCTCTCTAGAAACCCATACATTTGTCACTCCATTCAAGTGACGCGCGGATCCTGCCATGGAAAGTATGGTGCGCCGGCGGGCGGCTGCCGAGCGGAGAGAGCGAGAGACCGGGTCGGTCCCCGGAGTGAGCGAGCGGGGCCGGCCGGGCGTGCCATCAGGGCCGATCCGTACCGCCCCCCTCCCCCTCCCCCTACGCATTGTGCGGCCCTTCTCTCCGGACAATCTGGGCGTCCCCCGTGCTATCGCTGTCCATTCGGCCGGCACTCTCCGTGCTTTGACAAAGAGCTGCTGCCGCCGCCGGCCGCACCCTCTCCCGTCTGACCTCCCCTCCCCCTCCCACGCTTCAAAGTGGCCCAGAAAGGCATGTCAGCGCGCTCAAAACACTAGAGAGTGCGCTTCACTTTGCCGCTGTTGCTGGCGACTGCGCGGTGGTAGACTCGAAAACATGTTTTGATTTGTGAGATGTCCGTGTTTGTTTTTTTAACTCAAGTTCTCTTTCTTATAAATCAATTATTTTTTCCACTGAACGTGAAAAGTAGTGTATATCAAGTATTACTGAGAACATTTATCCATTGCCATACATGTATGCAAATGTGTTATGGTCACACTTACGAATTTTTAAATTAATACAAATTTAATGAAAACCCAAGAAGTAAATGGTGCGAATGCAAAATTGTTCTTCTCAGAAATACAATAACAAGTAAAATTATTGAAAAATCTTACAATTAATTTATCATTTGGTAAGAATTTCTTATAAGTATATGATTGATTCTGATGATTTACATTTGAATTACGCTAAATATTTTAAATTTAAAACGAGTAATTGTATCCATCTTCCAATTAATTCTCAACAATGGCACGAATACACGTACATTGCGATTCACCGAAAAGGGAGGGAAATACAAACTCACTGAGCACACGGAGAAAAAATATTGATTTTTCAGCAAAACCATTTGTAAATAAAGATACAAAATTAAGATGAAAAAACGTTTCAAATTTAATTTGGAGCATGGTGAGATAGAACACTCTTGAAAGTTGATGGTTTTGAGCAGAAGCTTCTTAAGAGAAAGAAAACAAAGCAATATATACTAATAGAACAAATAAGCCCGGAAACTAGACGTGACATTTGTTGAGCACTACATTAAGCTGCGGCGACTTTTCATAACTAAACGTCCAATACTCCCTCCAGCGCCTATAACTTCACGTCCCATTCTGACCCTTCCCAGCTCCCCCCCCCCCAACAGCAGAAGCTTTCTAGGGCGTCCGCTGCTTTCCCGCGGATCGCCAGGCGGAGCGGCCGGGGATGGCAGTTTCGACGAGGTTGGCGGGGAGGGGGAGGGGCGGCTCAGAAGGGTGGACGCATTCCGAGAGCGGGCCGCGTCAGGAGGAGGAGGGGGCGGGGCGGGGAGGGGCGCGGAGGTCGGTGGCGCGTTCCTTAAACGGAGGTCGATGGAGGTGGCGGAGCCGGCCTTAGTCCTCGCCGCGACATCAGACGGCGAGAGGCGTGCCGCAGGGACCAGCGGAAGGAGCGCTACAAGCTGAGGTAGAAGTTGAGGTGATGGCGATGGGAGCAAAGGTTGACGCAGAGATGGCGGTGATAGTGATGCAAATAAAAGTTGAGATAGTAGTGACGGTGACAATGATAGACGCAAAGGTTTCGGCAGTAGTTGCAGTGATAGCGATGGAAGCTGGGGTAGAAGTTGAGACCGTAGTAGAAGCGATAGCGATGGGGGCAAAGGTTGACGCAGTGGTGGCGGTGATAGGGATGCAAGCTAAGATTGAGACAGTAGAGGGGGTGGTAGTGATAGAAGCGAAATTTCAGGCTGTAGCGGACTTCATAACGATGAAGCTAAGGTATATGATGAAATAGCAGAAGAGATTATATCTATTGAAGCGAAGGTTGAGACTGTAGTGAGAGTGTGAGCGATGAAAGCAAAGGTTTCAACAGTAGTTGTGGGGATAGCGATGGAAACACAGGTAGACGTTGAGGCTGTAGTAGAGGTGGTAGCGTTGGGAGCAAAGGTTGAGATAGTGGAGGCGGAAAGAAGTTTGAGGCAGTAGCGGATGTGATAGCGATGGAAGCTAAGGTAGATGTTGAGGCAGCAGTAGAGGAGATAGCGATGGATACAAAGGAGGCGGTAGTGACGGTGATAGAAATAAAAGCTAAGAGGCAGTAGCAGAGGTGAGAGCGATGGAAGCAAAGGTTTCGGCAGTAGTAACGGTGATAGCCATGGAAGTTGAGGTAGAAGATTCGTCAGTAGGTGCGGTGATAGTGAAGAAAACGGAGAAAATGAAGGAAATCTAGACAGCAGAGATTAAGTAGTGGTTGAAGCGAAACTGAAAGCAGAAGAAGAAAAAGAGAGAGGTGATAGCGGTGGAAGGAGCTAAAAAGATTTCTCTCGGTTTTCCATGCCTATCAGTCACCATTGGTTTACTCCAGGTACGGCCACAAATTAAAATACTGGAGTCATAATGAAGCTAACAATGCTAGCATTAAATACAATAAAAGCCCGCTAATCCGAACACCGAAAAACCGAAATTCCGAAAAATCCGACCAAAACTCGGGATGGAGGAAAATATAAACAAACAACAACTGATTTGTAGTAAATTTATGAACTAAAGAGTAGTTTACGGTTGAGACTCAAATGACAGAGAAGTGACAGATATCGCTGAGAAGATAACAGTAATTCAAACCAATTCTGAAGACTGTACATAGAATACCCGTTAACAGCAGCGACAAAAATTGGGCTTCAACTCCTCTACACAATGTAGTATCTACCGCATGCAATCGGTTATGCATGTACTGTACTCCGTTGTTCCCAACGTTGCCACTTCCTCATGTTGCTACGCTACGTTGCCATTTTCTTACATCGCACACTATGATGCACTGTGTCTGGCAATCCTACAGATGTATTTGTGTATATACGATATGTGTTTACGTTTTTCGAATAATCCGAACACACCACCCTCAATCAGTTTAGAATACCTGGGTTCTACTGAATGTGGCAGACGTAGAGAGTTGATGGTCGTGGCGCAAGTAGTGGGATTTTCGTCGGCGAAGCGGCGGTGACTGCGTCGGAAGCGGTGGATTTGGCAACAGCGTCGGCGGCTGCGGCGGCCCAATGAGCGGGGGCAGGAAAGGATCTCCTAAACTCATCAGTAAACGCCGACAGGGAGCGCTGGGGGATTAGAAGGCGCTGCAGAGGAAGGGGTCAGGAGCTGAGGAGATGAAGTTAGAAATGTGTGGCATAAGGCGGAGGGTAGAATGTGCGATGTAAAGGAAGGGATAACCAAGTGGATGGAAGCAATTAACATAGAAGGCGGAGAGAAGAAAAGAGAAGAAAAGAGAAGAAGAGTGAGGAGAGGAGAGGACGTTTAGTTGAGTAATTGGGAAGTAATATGCTATTTGGATTTTCACGGAAAATGAATTAGTTAATGAGTAGATATTGGAGGAAAAGCATCAACCAACGCAATAATGGAAAATACGCTAGTGATTGCATATAAAATGAAACAACGCAATGTATCGTATGTTCCCATTTTTGTATAAAAAATGTAATAGAATTGCTAATCCAAAAATGTACCGTTTCCTGGCGCAAAATTACAATACTTTCTGTTATTACAAAGTAAGAGAAAGAAAGTAAAATTACTATGAGACGCGGTCAGTGTAAAATATGAAGGTAAAAACTAGGCAGATTAGAGCAAGCATAAAGTTGAATTTCGCTCAATGACGTGTTGTATCCACGTTACATGACAAAACTCAAACATTCGGTGGGTCATTGCAGAAAAAGGCAAAAATTTGATGAGCATGACATTGGAACATTGTTGAACACAGGGCTGGAAACCGTGGCAGGGCGTGCCATATCAGTGTATTGCAAGACATGGCGAAACAGATTAGAACCAAAACTGTAGAACTTAAGGGTGGGGCAGAAAATGTCGAAACTAGCCCTTCTGTGTGAAAGCGGATGAGACCAGGCCGAAGTAAGTTTTGCAAGTCATTGCAAAACTGTGCATGATAGTGTGCGAGATGAGACCACAGCGCAAACCAAGTGAACGTAGCGAATGTAAAGGGCGCAATTTGACGGGTTGACTCTCAATGCAGAGTTCTCGCATGGCAAAGAGTCGTGCAAATAAACGAAAGATCAAGACAATTGGAGAAACATTGCTAAACTTGCAGAGTTATGTCAGAGCAGAGTAGCATTTTGACTGGAAATTGTCAAACAAAGCAAATAAGAAATACTGGCATTCCAAAGAAAATGGGAAAACACACGCCGAGAAGAGCCTACTGCGGTATGAAGTATCTGATGTGTTCATGTATGGTCGTATAACATATTTTCATAAGACGAAAAAAGGGACTTGTTAGCAGATGGATATCATGTTCTAGTTAATTCAGTGTACAAACCTGACTTAAGTGAGTACAATAAATATTCAGATGTTCCAATGAACCTGAAATGCCAAGATTTCGCATCAAACATACGCGCAGTAGATATTTATCAGATTCCACAGTGTGGTGGGGCGCTTCGGAATTCCCCAATTGCCCCAGACGCAGAGTGTGGCCAGCGCAGCGGGCGACTGGGCAGCGCGAGGCGACGTGCCTGCGCAGCGGAACGAGCGCATCAGAAAGGCGTGGGCTGGCGGGGGAGCGAGTGCCTGAGAGGGAGTGAAGGAACTCGCGCTCTCAACTGGCTCCTTCCTATTCTCAACGTCCAGCGCGCGCGGCCGATTCGGGACTCTGTGCGGTGAAACTCGATGAGGGGAGCTGTGGGACCATTGCCCGCTCCTGATTTGCTAAAACGTTTATCGAAAATAAACGTTTACTTAAGGACGGAAAGTAGGGTATTGAATACATTGGAATGTGAAGGGGTTCTTTACAATATGAAGATATTAAAAGTACTTTAGGATTGAATTTAATTAAAGTAATACTTATTTATATCCATATTGAAAAATCGGGAGAAGTGGCTCAGGATATCAACTGATGACACTGCAGTGCCGTTGACCAGAGGTAATAGGTTTGAGTCCCGACGGTGGCAGGATTTTCGACACTAGATAGCTAGGTTGAGTTCTGTCGCTATCGGACATGATTTCCAGCGGACTTCTCTTGACTGGCGTCCAGGAACGGGTGGTAAATTTGTAACTAAGCGAGGAGTAAAGGAGACAAAGATGGTGAATGTAATTTTACGTGCGGTCTGTGGTGCGTTTGTTAAGGTATTACAGCGGTTTTCGCCCGCCTTTAATCGGAGTAATCACGAAAATGTACCGATTAAGACCGCTTCTCTATTATCTACTCAGTGTGAAGGACTCAAACCTTAGAGCATCCCAGGACAGGAGAGATTCAGAGAGGAAGGGATCGGCGGAGAGAGTGAGGGAGAGTGAGGAAAACTGAGAAGGGCGATGTGGGCAGGGTTAGTCGTAATGGAAGGGATGGCGGGAGGGCCGGGAGGAGGTGCAGAGACGTAGGCGGACGGCACAAAGCGGCGTGAGCTGGGCAAGACGGACGGAATGGAGGGCAAGAAAGAAATGGTAATGCGGGACGGATTGGCAGAGCGTGGCAAAAGGGTAGAGAGCGACGGGCTGGTAGACCGGGCCGAACGGATAGAGTGGGTCGGACAGAGTAAAAGTCGACGGACACAAGACGATGAATAGAACTGAGTAACGCTGAGCGCCGAGGAAGGGGCGTCCGGCCACGGATGTGTATAGCGGGTTGCCTATTCTAAGGTGTGTAATCCGTGGATGGACGCTCAGCTAAGGCAAGAAATGCGTCGAGATGCTTACTGTGGCAGGGAAGCCGCGAGTGAACGATCTGCAGGGGCGAGCATCCGCGAGAGTGTAGCGACGATGCGTCGAGCGGGTTGCCTACATCTGTGGCGATGAGGCCAGTGCGATGAGCGGGTTGCCTACCCGTGCGGCGGCGGCGGCGGCGAGGATGCGTCGAGCGGGTTACCTACACCTATGGCGGGGAAGCGGGAGTCAGGCTAGCAGGGACGTGCGAGCTTGACAGTATGGAGAGGATACGTCGAGCTGGTTGCCTATCCTTACGTAGGGAGACCGCGGGTGGCAGACCTGCAGGGGCGAGAGTTAGCGAGTGTGTGTGAGAGCATGGCGAGAATGTGTCGAGCTGGTTGCCTACCCTTACGGCGGGAAGGCCGCGGGTCGACAGCCTGCAGAGGCGAGCGTGGAAGCAGGCGTGAGAGCGTGGTGAGGATGCGTCGAGCTGGTTGCCTATCCCGACGGCAAGGAGACTGCGGGTGGCGGCCTGCAGGGGCGAGAGTGCGCGAGTGTGTGAGAGCATGGTGAGAATGCGTCGAGCGGGTTGCCTACCCCTTCGGCGTGAAGGCCACTGCTGGACGACCTGCAGGAGCGAGCGTGAGAGCGTGGTGAGGATGCGTCGAGCGGGTTACCCATCCCTGCCTGAGGGGTAGCGGGTGGCAGGCTTGCAGGGGCGAACGTGGGCGCGGGCGTGAGAGCATGGCGAGATTGCACCGAGCGGGTTGCCTACCCCGTCGGCGGGGAGGCCGCGGGTGGACGTCCTGCAGGGGGAGCGTGGGCGCGGGCATGAGAGCATGACGAGATTGCGCCGAGCGGGTTGCCTACCCCGTCGGCGGGGAGGCCGCGGGTGAACGTCCTGCAGGGGGAGCGTGGGCGCGGGCATGAGAGCATTCCGAGATTGCGCCGAGCGGGTTGCCTACCCCTTCGGCGGGGAGGCCGCGGGTGGACGTCCTGCAGGGGGAGCGTGGGCGCGGGCGTGAGAGCGCGGCGAGGGAGAGGGGCGAAGGCGGCCGAGGTGAAGTCCGCGGTCGCTCCACCGCCGCGCGCCCCGCCGGGGGCAGCGAGGGAGGCGATCGAAGGGATGGTAATTGAGTGGCGGACAAAGCCACGCTCCATTCGCAGGGGCGGAATCCGCGAGGCGGTGGCTCAGGGGCGGCGCGAGCGGAGGCGGCGAACGTGGGCGTGGAGGCAGTCGGTATTGTAGAGGGCAACGCCCCGGACTGTGCAGGAACGGGCGCATTGATTACCAAACCCAAAATTTGCGGATTCAAACCCAGTAGAGAACGGTGGAAATATGAAGGGCGGAACAGCCTATGTTAGCTGGAGATGCTCACAGTATGTATATGAATTTTAGTTGATTCTTTACATTCTCCCGATAAGTCTTCTCGAATCGATATTTTTCGAAATGATGAGACATTCCATAAAACCACAAACGGAGCCCAGGGAATTTAATTCTAAAAAAGGTATCAGTATGATGCTCGAACGAGTATCGTGGAAAGTCAGCTTCCTATTCCCTGTTATCTACACGAGTGGTTATCTTCAAAGTAAATCTGGATCGAAAATATGGTCGCAAACACCACCAAAATAACTATCGTCCCGCAAGTTCTCTGATGACATACTTTATAAATGCTTTTTGGAGGAGATGTGTCAACTAGAGTACGGTGTCCTGCTTTAAGGGATTTCTTTGACAAGGGTAATTGTAACGCAAACTCACAAGAATCATTTTCCATTCGCTAAAGAAGTGTCACTTACTTTAGAAAGGCAATGCATGATGACAATGATTCCAAACAATGGATGCATCAGATGAATGTAAACGGTAAATAAAAATGCAATTTCTCTTTTTGAGATTACTTGGTCAAAACATCCTAAACGACGATGTGGAACACGAATGTGTTAAAATATTTATTCGGAGATTGAAATGTAGGAGTGTTATTTTAATACTTTTCCAAGTTGCGATATATTAATAATAAACTAATGTACAAATGTATGCATTGTACATTAGTAATTATTGTTATTACATTGTTGTTACATTAGTAATTATGTTAACAATTTACATAATACACACTCATACTCTTATCAAGATAGACGTGCTCACAAAGGGTGAGCAGTGAGGCCGTGGCTCTCCTGAAAATTTCGAAGGAACACCAAGCTCTACATAACAAAACATTTTATTTTCGTAAATATTTAATAATTATCTATTTTGGTTCTTTATACGCTGATTGTTTGAGAAATTTATACCTGGTATTTGGGGATTAAACGAATCTTCAACCTGTAAATGGTTCAACATAAAATCAATTGAGACATTTAATGAGAGAGGGAACTATCTCACAAAATTCAAACAATCGATTTATGAACGTATTCGGTTCTGAATACTTAGAATATTATAATAAATTGATATTTTGAATTTTGTGGGTTAACGCCTTCTCTCACTTGACGCCTCAAATACAATTATGTTTGTTCTATCTATATAAAGTTCATAATGTTCATAATCATAATGTTCATAATCTATATAAAGTTAGTAAAATAGTTCATAAGTAAATAATAAGTTTAAGGGGACCCAGATGGAACCAATAATGTAGCTGGCCCCCTATTGTTTTAGTCTGCGCACGTGTTTGCTCCTCTGAGACGCGAAATTAAGACATTTATAAATTTCTTTGACGACAATCCCTTTTCCCAAACTTAGAAACGTCTTTTAAGATAAAACGATTTATCTTGTTTGTATTTTGTTAAGTGCTACCTCGTCAGCCCTAAGCTACTGAACATTTCTATCAATCGTAATAATAGGTTGTTCTCTGCAACCAGATTGGACAGATTTATCATAGAAGCGTGTTGTTTTTTAGATAATGCCCCTAGCATCAATTTGCATTGCTACAATATGGTTAAAAAATGTGCAGATCGGATAACGTGTGAGTTTTGCCTTCACCAGACGCAGAAAATTGTCCTCTTGAAAAGTGTTTGTGTAACATTTTCTGAAAATATATTAAAATTACACGTTAATCATGTATGTGACTTTTGTTCCATTTCTTACATTCAATCACGTTAAATCTACATTTCAATACGAGTATTTTCATTGTAATTACAATATATTACAGTTTATATTAGAAACAATCTCCTTTAGGAAATATTCTCAAATTTAGATATTATCCAAGTGTGATACGAAAGTATAGATTTAAATTATGTGTCGTTAACACAATAATTAAATGTTAATTGCATGTTTTGAACACAATGATTGCTGACAAAAAATTGATTTTCACAATGTGTTTAAAATATTGTGAAAATCAAATTTGTTCCAAATGCTTAGTGCCATCTTAATGTACACGATTAATTCCTGATAAATCCGGGAGAGGACCATCAGCCGAGAGAGAGGCTTGGTAGATTGTGGTTGTGAAGGCAACGCGTCGGTGCTGTGGTCGCGTTGAAGCTCTGATCCAACCGCAGTCGAAATCTAGTAATGGAGCCCGTGGATACTGCGCGCCGTGTAGATGATTCTCACTCACAATCAAGGGAATAAATCCGAAATGTCAACATCAAGCACTCGAAATTACTTTGTTTATGATTGTCGTAATGAAGAAATTATCATTATTTACATGAAAGTAAAAAATACAATGGAACAATCATTCCTGCTTTGCTATGTCTCACCACCTCATCACCAACCGGATTTGCATCAAATATCGTATTACTGTACGCAATGCAAATTTTTGCATTTATTTTTAATTATACTTCAGAAACGTTTATTATTTTTTTCGAATATAATAGATGGCTGGATTTGAAAATACGTAATGACAATAAAAATAATGGTAATTCTTCTCTTATAAATGCTGTGCTTTAACATTTAATATGTGCAAGCTAGCTGTCAAAAATATTTGAATTGAAAACACTGGAAAAATAAATATTTTAGTACTATTAAGTACATTTTATATTTGTCGGCAAGAGAATTTATGTACAAGATATTTACGTTTGTTTTTTATGTAAAACCATTTTTTAAAGTTTGGATATTACAGGTTATTCCAAATTCGAGAAGGCACTTGCCTGCATCAAAAATGTTCACCTTAATCATCCACATCTTAAACACTAGTTTCCATTTCGCAAACAATTGGGGGAATATGTTTTTTTAAATATTGTACTATGATTTGAATGTCTACTTATTTCGATAATTTAATGTTCCTCTAAAAAATATTCTACTTTTAACTATTCTGTTCTTTATTTCCACTAGTTGAACACGGATACTTTGTCTCAATTAGAAACACACGCGCACGCGCGCGCACGCACGCACACACACACACACACACACACACACACGCACACACACGGGCACACAGACACGCACACACGCGCACACTCACACGCTCCGAAAAAGCGTTCCTGTAATTCTATCCCCATGTTTCGGCCTTGTCCATTAGGGACGCTATTGTTCACTGCTGTAGGTGGCTCCTCAAAAGATGGGGTCATGATACAATGACAGCGCGGCGTCCGAGAAGGAAATTCCCATTATGAGGATGGATACGTATAAGTGGGATACACGGGAGATTGTGTTAGGTTCCTGGGCATCTTCCAAGAAGAAGGAAGAGTTGCCTGTTTTCGAGTGGTTTCTAGGTAAGCAAGAGCGATTATAGAGCGAGTAATGGATGTAACGGAGTCATGGATGAGAACACAAGCAAAACGTGCATTATAACGAGGAAGGGACCGAGAGAGAGAGAGAGAGAGAGAGGGAGAGAGGGAGAGAGAGAGAGAGAGAGAGGGAGAGAGAGATGGATGTCGAAGCCACTAATTGAAAAAATCAAGAGGTGAACACGCAACGGGAAAGAGAAAAGAAATGGGACAAAACTGTTATGAAAAGAAAACAATAAAGAGGGCGCAAAGGAGAACACATATTTGAATCAAAACGAGAACGCTAAACGATCACAAGTTAAAGAACTTAAATGGAAAGGAAAAATGGAAGTGAACGAGAAAGGAAATGTAAATGAGAATAGGAAGTGGGGCGACCATAGGTAATCAAAGGGAATGAAGACGAAAGGCAACTGCGTGTGATGGTATCGTGAAGATGGAATGCTGGAGTGGGGTATAAACGTCATGACATTCAAGATAGAGAAATGCTTGTACGAGTAGAACGTTTCGAGGTGAAAATCATGTGTCATGCGTAGAGACATTGGCCAAATCAAAAGGGAATACGAATTCTGGATTTGAGATGGTGTGATGCAGAGGCAAATTTATACGGAAAGATTGGAAGTGAAGGAGTGATGCCAAAGGACAGACGAAGGAGACTGAGAAAGAAGAAAAGAAAAGGAGAGTCTCACGAAAGTAAGGAGAGCAGTACTTCGAGGACAAATATCTACGGACATGTGTGAGTGACGAGAACTGTAAATGGGAAAAGCGAGCTGATACTTTTGTCAAACAAGGTGAGACGTAGGTGAGGTAAGGTGAAAAGTGGGTGAGGCTAGGTGAGACGTGGGTGAGGCGAGGTGATAAGTGGGTGAGGCGAGGTGACACGTGGGTGAGACGCGGTGAGACGTGGGTGATGTGAGGTGATTCCTGGGTGAGACGATATAATACGTGGATGAGTGGAGGTGACACGTGAGTAAGCAAGAACGTGAGTACGGTGTCTATCCACAACATTGTGGCCCTCGGTCATAGCGGTGGGCGGGTGGAAGTCTGATTATGGGACAAACGGTAGCTGTGAAAGATAAGGCAGCTGCGAGACATCGCAAAGCGGCACGTGGTGAAAGCTCCCCTCGTAATGCGCAAACATGACAATTAGACGGAGTGAGAACACGGACGAGACCAAACAAGAACGGTGACGAAGCGGGATGTTCGTACGACGTCAGATGCGGTCCGGAAGTCAATCGCAGACGACATAACGTGTATCAGTTCCCTAGGTTTCTATGAACATTATGCAGAATAAGAGAAGGAAAAATAGGAAAAAGGGAGAGCAAAATTATTCTGAACGGTAGAAGGTAGTAACAATGCCTGAGATATAAGAGGAGGTGAGACGTTTTGCGAGAACTGAGCTCTGAGAGCTTATGTAAAGAGAAGAAAGATGTGAGTGAAGCGTGATTGTAACTTCAACCTTGACGGAGCAGTCGGAGGGAAACTGAAAACATGAAGGCAGTATACAGGGAGAACTATCGTCTAAAGAAAATTAAAATGCTCGAAGGCGTCTGAGAATCAACAGATGGGGAGAGAACGCAAATGGTCTTAGGAACAGTGAGCAGAATGAAAGGTAACAGAAACAGATAGGGAAACAATCTCAGATCCAAAGTGCGACTTGCATGACGAAAGTAGAAACATGGGCAGAACTTGCTTTGATGCTAGGAAGCGTCTAATAGAAGAGCTGTTCAAAAGGGAGACGCCATATTATAAAGCACAGGAGAAGAAATAATATGCGGATGTGTGTATGTTGAGGACAGCGATGAGAAAGCAATGTCGCGGTGAGGTGATGGGAGTGAGGCATTATTGCGAGTAATCTCCGAACACGACAATGCCGGAATAGATCACAACGGCAGTCAGAGGGAAGCTCTGATTGAGGGGTGCCCACACGGGAGGGGGAGTGGCCATGAGAGAGGGGGAGGCAGTGAGGATGGTGAGAGCAGTAGCAACCGTGACAGCGGCGAGGGCGGCGAGGGTGGCGAGGGTGGCGAGGGTGGCGAGGGTGGCGAGGGCGGCGAGGGCGGCGAGGGCGGAGGGCGGCGAGGGCGGCGAGGGCGGCGTGAGGGCGGCGAGGGCGGCGAGGGCGGCGAGGGCGGCGGAGGGCGGCGTGAGGGCGGCGAGGGCGGCGAGGGCGGCGAGGGCGGCGAGGGCGGCGAGGGCGGCGAGGGCGGCGAGGGCGGCGAGGGCGGCGTGAGGGCGGCGAGGGCGGCGAGGGCGGCGAGGGCGGCGAGGGCGGCGAGGGCGGCGAGGGCGGCGAGGGCGGCGAGGGCGGCGAGGGCGGCGAGGGCGGCGAGGGCGGCGAGGGCGGCGAGGGCGGCGGAGGGCGGCGAGGGCGGCGAGGGCGGCGCGAGGGCGGCGAGGGCGGCGAGGGCGGCGAGGGCGGCGAGGGCGGCGAGGGCGGCGAGGGCGGCGAGGGCGGCGAGGGCGGCGAGGGCGGCGAGGGCGGCGAGGGCGGCGAGGGCGGTTGAGGGCGGCGGGAGGGCGGCGAGGGAAGTATGAGGGCGGCGAGGGCGGCGAGGGCGGCGAGGGGGGCGGCGAGGGCGGCGAGGGCGGCGAGGGTGGCGAGGGCGGCGAGGGCGGCGAGGGCGGCGAGGGCGGCGAGGGCGGCGAGGGCGGCGAGGGCGGCGAGGGCGGCGAGGGCGGCGAGGGCGGCGAGGGCAGCGAGAGGGCGGCGAGGGCGGCGAGGGTGACGAGAGGGCGGCGAGGGGGCGGCGAGGGGGCGGCAAGAGGGCGGCGAGGGGGCGGCGAGGGGGCGGTAAGAGGGCGGCGAGAGG
>BLKR01011281.1:0-35290 GCA_011170035.1 Teleogryllus occipitalis
ATCTTCTATCGTACTTCCACCTGTTAAACAATCATCCATATAAAAATCTTCACGGATAATCTTTGCTGCAGATGGAAATTC
Organism: Teleogryllus occipitalis; assembly: GCA_011170035.1. NCBI lineage: Eukaryota > Metazoa > Arthropoda > Insecta > Orthoptera > Gryllidae > Teleogryllus > Teleogryllus occipitalis. The sequence goes on from BLKR01011281.1 coordinate 82, forward strand.
TTTTTCATATATATTAGCCAGTTCATTCAAACACCTCATGGCATGATAAGGCGCAGATGCTGTGCCATACGTCACTGTGTTTAATTGATATACTTTAAAATCTGAATTAGGCTCTTCTTTCCACAAAATTTGCTGATATTTTCTATCATCAGGATGTATGAGAATTTGTCTAAACATTTTCTCCACGTCAGCAGTTATGACATATTTGTGACTGCGAAATCTAATAATGATCTGAAGGAGATCTCTTTGTAAATTCGGCCCTGTCATAAGCTTATCGTTTAGAGAAGTGCCATTTGAAGTTTTTGCCGATGCGTCAAATACAATTCTGATTTTCGACGTTTTGCTCTCTGGGCGTAATACAGCTTGATGTGGTATAAAATATGAATTAGCATGTACTTGGTTTTTCTCTTTATCAACTAAAGTCATGTGTCCAAGCCTTTGATACTCATCCATGAAATCTATGTAAGCTTTTTTAAGCTCTGGTTGTCTAGAAAGCCTTCTTAACAATGATTCTAATCTTTTAACTGCGTTTTCTTTCGAATTACCTAGAGTAACTTCTTGTCTGATAGGTAAGCGAACAACAAATCTACCTGTTTCATCTCTAAAAGCAGTATTATCAAATTGTTCCTCGCATGCTTTGTCCTCTTTTGTAAAGCACTGAGTTTCTGGAAGTGTTTCATTAATCCAAAATCTCTCTATTTGTTGCGATAACTCTTCGTTAGAAACTTTCAAGCATGTAGTTGAGGATTCTCTCGTGTTTTCATTAAATTCGCCTCCAATGATCCATCCTAAGCGTGTGTTTTGTAGAGCTGGTTGACCACTGATGAAATTTCTGATTTGACCAATAACTATTTTCCAAAAAAGTCCAGCACCAATTAATAAATCAATATTTCCAGGTTTATTAAATGTGGGATCTGCTAAATGAACGCCTTTTGGAATTGTAATTTGCTCCATATCTATTTCCAGTTGAGGTAATTTCTCTGTGATACATGGTAGAATTAAAAATTCTGCATATGTTTTGAACTCACTATTCAATGAAATAAGTTTTACACGAGTGATTCTTCTCGATTCTGTTTTGGCCTTATCAACTCCTATTATTTGCATACTCGCTTCACAAGTATCTAATGCTAATTTCTTGCTCAAATCTTCAGTCATCAAATTCGACTGGGATCCTGGATCTAATAATGCACGACACCTTCGTCTTTTTCCATGAACGTCTTCAATGTAAACCAAGGCAGTCGATAGTAAAATCTGTGATGTTTTTCTTTTTGCTAAGTTCACGCTGTCTGAAATAGGTAAATCTCGACAATCACGACAATGATTTACACTCAACTTCTCTTCATTCTTTTCTGTCACTTTGCTTTCTTCTTGATGTAGCAATGTGTTGTGAGAGCGACCGCATTTTTTACATTTAGACCCCTTGCAGTGTTTTGCTATATGTCCTAACTTCAAACAATTAAGACAATGTCCTTTATCTTTGAGAATTTTCCTTCTTTCTTCAATGCACTGATTTAATAACATTTCACATTTAAAAATAGGATGGTTTCTTCCACATACGTTACAAATACCTTGAGTTGTTGCCATAATAACTTTATTTCCTTGTTTTTTATCTTTCCAATTTGTCTTTAAGTTCACAGGTATGCTTCTGTTTTGTTGCAACAACATATATGCTTGCGAGCGTTCAATTAAAAACTTCAAAAATTCATGTAGAGTCGGCATATTTTCTGGTTTACTTCCTTTTACTCGTTCTTGCCAATCTTTTTGTTCCACATAATCTAAATTTTTCCTTGCTAGATGAATAATTAAAGTATCCCAATGTTGAGTCGGTTGTTTCATGGCTTTTAGCAAAGAAATATGAGTCTGGATATGAAAATGCAGCTGTCGTAAAGAGTCTGATTTCTTGTCTTTAGATATGGAGGGAAACTTCAATAATTCTTCTAAGTGTGTTTCAATAATCATAATTTGATTATCATAAGTTTCTCCAGGCAGGATTATGCGGGGACGCTTAAAAGATGTTTCATATGAATACCTTGGACAATCAACTAGTCCGGAACTAATCAAAAGTACTGAACATTTGGTTTACGGGAGATGCTGGGAGATATTGTTACGTCCAACATTTTTAAGAAAATACGCGATGAAATATTATTACGATTCACACGAACTTTAATTTATGAGATTTTCTCTATTTGCATACATTTTAAGAAGAGAACTGAAGTTGATAATGAACATATTACTACTTCAAGCTGTTCGTTTTTGTTTAACTTAACGATTTTTGTATCTGAGACGAGTGAAAATAAGCTGAAATAATTTATTAATTTCGATTTTTCAGAAATAAATTTTTGTAAATGAAGTGTAGTGAACTTACATTTAAATGCAGACATAATAGAAAATATAACGATTGTGTCGGACGCAGATCACTTCATGTGGCTTCATCACCTATCTCTTGTGCTATTTTTCTTGAGTTTTGAAATTTTTCCAAGCTACACATATTCATAATTTAGTTTTGCTTCATTATTTGTCATTTTATGCTATTTTTCACTCTTTTTCTTTCCCTTTAAAGCTCTTGATAATTTCTTTATGTAATAGCGACATTTTTGAGGTTACTTAAATACTTTAATTATCTAATTGCTTGAAAACTCTGACTTTGAAAAAATAACTCACATTACCAGAATTATAAAAAAAACTACTTTTGTTTGGAAGCGACTCACTAACCTGACTATTCCTTTCCTTGCCCTAACGTGGGCGATGACTTTGACTTATATGCTTTTTAGGTTTATTTGAAATCACATGCGATTTGCACATGTCTGCTTTTCTCTGATTCAGTTGAAAATTGAAATTCTATTTGTATTCACTCTGTGGTTGTGTACTTATACTAGCTACTGACAGACGAGCTCCCACGTTGAGCCATGTTAAAGAAGGATGAAACTCACAATATGTGACATTTATTGAGCCGTTGAATGTAACCACTAAACAAAGTCTTGGCAACCGTCATGCCACCTGCAGTACATACATTCTAAGTAAAAAGAGGTCAAACTTATTATGTTTTACATTTTGAAATTGTATTTAATATTGTCATATTTCATTTCATTATCTCCTTTTTTATTAGAAAACAAATTTGAATGTATTAATGTTAATTGCATTATTTATATTAATTTTATTATTTGTATTAGCTTTTTGTTTATTATTTTTTAAAGATATTGTATTTATTTCGAATATTTTTTGACTGACGATGAGAGCAAAAGACGACTGAGGCCAATATATTAAATCTAAGTTAACAAAGACGATTTCCATAATTTCATCCATGTACAACACAAGCTGGAGGAGGAAAACTCATACATTAGTGACGCCTGAACGGTGCCGGGTATCACGGAACAAACCATACCAAATGAATGTAACATTCGTGTAGAGAAGCTCACTATACGATTATATGAAATTCTTGTTAATGGAAATCATTGTTTTATTGAGAATATATATTGCAAATAGTTATTTCTCCAAGGTTTTCATTTTTACCAATGATCGGCAATGTAAAATTCATAAATTTGTACAGCTTGTATTCATTGTCGTGTCATAATGTGTCCCTCCTATGCAAAGAGCTTCTGATGAAACGAATCCTTCCGTTTTAGAATCACGGGCGCATCACTTGAGTGCGGGTGGGTATTGTTTTCCAGTTAAAACATTCCCATTAAATTTCTCGTTACATGATCCCCACTAGAGCTGCAATGTGAGTGCTAACATTACTATCCATCTGTTGTTGGATGCAAGGTTTTTCACACGTAAATACAGAATGTCTCAGAACAAATGCTGTAAACTGTCATGGCATGGAGTGGGTTCAAAAATAATCACTCGTTTGCCAACAAACTGTGATGAGAAATCTCATATAACGAATGTGCAAATGTAATGCGTATTTACTTATGAATAGCAGCGCAAGAAAGTACAAACTACTCATCTTGCGCTGATGTTTGGAAGGTTAAGGAAATCTCATTGTGTGAGAACATGTACCTCCCAATCTCACAAAAATAGCTTGTTTTATGAGATTGTATGAGATTAACTGGTGACTCATTGGTTAGTGTGCTCGCTTTCCACGGCGTAACCCCGGGTTCGATTCCAGGTAGGGGTTAAAAATTAAATGTGTGCGTTCCTTGCAATGTCCCAGTATCCGTTGCTGTGTGACGATGAGAACGCTCACTTCCCAGGTTGAGAAAACCACGGCGTAGGGATCGCTATGTGCTAACATCACGTAACCCTCAATTCAAGGCCGCAAGGCTGGGACGCCGCTTGTAGGTCTTAGCTCCTAAAGAGCTGTTGTGCCAAAGTACATACAGTTGGGATTAACTTTACGTGAGATTTCCCACCACATGTCATTAAGAAAAAAGCTATCTTTGATGCCGCTAAAAATTTCACACTTATTCTGAAACATCATGTAGGCATCACACCAATCTGCCACCTGCTCATAATATACAAACATGTTTTCCATGACTTATGAAACAATCTTATGTGTACGCAGAAGCAACTTCAACGTGCTCTTTAGGCCGCTGCTCGCGGCGTCTGGTGCTTGGAGGAAAGCAAACGCCTTTAAAGCTGCAACGGAGTTCCTCTTGCTTTTTCTCGGGAACGCGCCCGGAGAAAAGTCCAGGGAGTTAAATTAAAGGCCGCATACTTAGGAAGGCTTGGGCCAATTTGCCGGTCATTATAAGACTAATGCAGTCGCCCTTTTTCCTTTTTTCGCGTTTGCGCTAGGGGCGAAGAATTTAAAACAAATGCCGGTGCGGGCGCCGCCACCGTCGGCGTTTCAAGAAGGTTCTGTGCGGGGTGTTTGCAAAGAATTTCACGATGGCTGTTTTCATGAAGTGCGCCTGTGCTCATTATATTATTCAAGACGGTATTAAAAGAATCTGATGGGCAACATTGTGGATAAAACAGCAGGAAAATAGACATTTTACAGAGTTAATGAAGACTTTGTCCAGTTGATAGAATTTTTTTCTGTTAAAATCAGACTTTCATAATAGGAATAAGCAATAAATGGTAGGAATAAAAACCAAATGTCGAGAAATAATGTACCTGTTACAATTGAGAATGGACTTGACCTATTTCAAAAATGGGATTTGTTCCTTTGTGGAGTCACTAGAAACTACTAAGTCACTAGAAAACCGATGATTAAAAGGACAGTCAAAGACGTTTGTTTATTTTCGTCCAAGGGAGCGCATTTATCAAGAGTTTAATAAAAAATTATAACCACACATAATAAATGTACTTTACGAAACTTTTCATGAGAATAATAAAAGTATCCTTGAGAAACATAACTCAAAGATATTGCAATTTTCAATCTCTCTGATTAAAATACAATGGAATTTGGTTTGTTGGGACTTTTCCAATGAAATCCAGTTCTATACCCCCTGCCTCCTCCGATCGAGAGTATCTTGAACCAGACACTAACACACTTGTGAGCCATTCGGGATGGAAAACGATGTTCTCCCCGACAGCATACACACGAAAACAATGAAGAATTCCATGCTCTGAGCGAAATTCGATCACGTGACTTCGACCCGAAGGGGTAGTAGGTATGGACGGTGAGTGCTATCATTCACCTTGGTCATTCGTATCGGAAAATAATACCTAATTATGAATTGTAATTAGCAGTTAGAAATTGATTAATGTTTTAAAAATATGATTCAAAACACAACTGAAGTATTTGATGTGTCTAATTTGAAGCGATACAAAATTATTTCAATATAATACACCAATGTTTGCATGGACTTTATGAAGTGTATGAAAATATCTTTCGAAAGCTTTATCAGAAAACATTTTAAGTCAACTATAGATGATTTGTAAAGAAATACACAAAACATCCTGAGAATTCCATAACGCTATTTCTTACAATTCACAAGTGTTAACGACATAAATCAAGATCAACGGTTCACAAAATCCGACAGTCGTGGCGTGCTAAGCGACTCGTGCAACGCAAACACCCGCCTCTGCAGCTTATTAAAGAAAGGCCTTCTGATGTTTTGACCCGAATAGTCCGCACGACGCGTTGGCTGCCATCGACCAGCGCCGCTCCCAATAACACGCCTTCTCCCAAAGGGCATTTTAAATGAACGGCCAATTACTCGGGAAGTGTGGCGACTTTTTCGCTAGAATATGCATTTTTCGTTTACCGGGCAAAGTGTTTTGACGCAGAATTACGCGCCACTCAGCTTTCTTTAATCCTCGCTTTCCCTTTAATTTCCTAATGTCACTCTTCGCGCTTAAGCGACGTAGTTAATGTCACAAAAGCTCAACTTATAACGGGCGTACAGAACAAGTAGAATGAACGAGCCAGAAATGTGATGAAATACAACTCATGAATACTGCAATTAACATTTTGCCGATATAGTTCAATGTTCTCGGAGAACCTTTTGCATTTTAAATACCTCGCTCAACCTTTGCATCCTTATTTTGTACGAATTATGAAAACATATCACGAAAATAAGAGAGTTCATTGTGAAATAATATACATTCCACGAAATCACTTTTGAGAACAATATGCTTAAAGCTATAAATATCAATCACATTTTTGTGCTTTCATAACCAATCACAAAATGTTATTCCATGATTCACATACTTCAGAATGGAAAGAAGTCTACGTTTATTGTGTCTTAAATTTTAAAATAGAAACCCATTATGAATTCCCTCTATTTGAATTTAATTCCTGGACTGCAACATATTAGATGACCGTGAGGGTTAGAAATAATTACATGAGCTATGATTTCACGTATAGTTATTTCAGGGCTATTAATATTCTATATCGTTACATAAAATGGTTGCTCGATTAATTAACATACGTCACATGAACTAATGATGCATTTACGCATAAATGTTCAATTATTCTCAGTTACCGCCCGTCAAAGAAGGTTCTATTAATGTACTAATATTCTTAGGAAGAACATCACAAAACGTTGATAATTAACATTATCAGAGTAACAGCAAAAAATGTTTTGTGAATACAGATAGGTAGCCCTAAGCTAGAGAGTATATAATAAAATCTACATTTTATATATCATTATAATTTACCTCTATTTGTTACGAATAAAAAGTATGCATGTATTATATATTATACTAATGACATGCTGCAGTAAAATTACTGCTGAACAAAAACACAAAATTTGTTAAATACACACACTACAGGATTTACATAATGTTAAAAATAATAATCAATGAAATACATTGATATCTGAACTTTTTGTCTTTTTGCTTAAAATATTAAAGAATTAAAAATTAGAATTTTTTTCTGAGAAATGCGTCAGAAAGTGAATTCTCTACTATGGATCTCGGCAAACGTAATTTTGGCGTTTTGGATTCTGTTCATTTACTGTTTCTGTTCAATTTTCGCTTCTACAAAACCCTCTTAGAATGAACATAATTTTCAAGATTTTCATTTGAGTTCGTACTTTGTTGTTTCATATTAAGTTGCTTTCCCCTTACCTCAAACTTGCACACTAAAACTGATGATGAACTGGCATGTCCAAAACTCACAAAAATATTGTCCCTCTAGAATGAATTATTTATATAGTTTGATTATTATAGTCATGTAATGTAAGTGAATATTAGGAAGTGTTACTTGTAAGTTACATTAAAAAGAGCATAACTAATTGTCCGCAAGGCAAATTCAGCAATGAAACAAGTGCCTTGAATGAAAATGACAGGTTTATATTAACTTGTGGTAAAACATTAACATATACTTTCATACATAAATCCAAATTTGCAATTTTCGAAAATTCAGAGAGTTCAACGAAAATGAGACAACGCCATTCTTTTAAATCTCCCTTTTTCTATCAGTAGAAAATGTTTCAAGAAAAAATTTGGAGAGGTTTTTTGAGGGAAGAAATCGAGACTTCATAAATTTCATATACAAATTATGCGAAATATACTAATTTCTCAAAAAAATGTACAGGATCTTTTTTAAAGAGCTGATTTTTTCCCAATAGGCTTTGTCTGAAGCAAAATATCTCCTATCAAATATGTATCTTTGAAATTCACTTTTTGTAATTTTAGTTTTTTGCAAAACGAAGAGTTCGTCGAAAATGGGACTAGCACCATATTCTTTACCATCTTTCGATATACACGAAGAGAAATTTTATGGAAAAAAAATTGTTTGAAAATATAAAAATTACGCGTATTTTGCGCAAAATTACACGAAAACTACTCATATTTTCAAAAACTTCATGATTAGCCTATTACAAGATCAGTTTTTTCAGAACAGATTTCAGTAAGAAAAAAAATTCTCTTCAACATTATAGTTACAGGAAGACGTCAAAAATGCACTTTCGAAATTTTTGAAACATGTGGATATCAACGAACATTCGTCCTATGCATTTCTCTTAAGCGCCCTTTACGTTATTCCAGGAGAAAGTTTAATTACAAAATTTAGTGTCAGTTTCTAGCAAGTTTTGAAAATAAATAAAACAATGTAGGCTTTCACGGCCGGAGTTGTAGTCAAAGATTTCTTCCGGACGAAACGTCTGGGAATATGTTTTGAAAATGTTTTTGACGCTTCATGTAAATCACCCTCAATATTCCGAATAACATGTTGAAACTCCCAAAGACTCCAATTCGTTCAGATCGATCGGGGAGAATCAATTTTGGAGAAAATCGTCTTAACGGTTTAGGCGCTAGCGCTGGCCATAGACGGACGGACAGACAAACATTTGGCCGTCAATCGTTTTTTCGGTACCATGGACCTACAAAACATGGATTATGGCTATACCAGTATTAGAAGAAGTAATTTACTTTATATAGCTACAGGATTTATCCACTTTTTCCCTACCAGGGCCCAGCAATGAGAGTTTTACTCCCAAAAATTCCCCGTTTTCCGGCGCATGATTACGTTTCTCTTCTTACGAAGTAAGAACGAGTAAATAAAAGCATAAAAATGGAAGCAAAACACGCATTTATCGCTCACATTTGGTATTCAGTACTCAATTTCTTCCTGCCAAAAAAATTTACTTCTGAGTGGGGAACGTAGAATCAAGTTATACAATAAAGTTGCCATAGCAGATCTACCTTTCAAATATTTATTTCCAATATGAATCATTATGTTTCCATTGACACAGGAAGCAAGTTCAGAAATTGTGAGTGGTGATACATATGCTTCACACGTTTAAGTAACATTTTATTTTTACGCATACTCAATACGTAGTATAGAAAAAGTAATGTAATGCTAAAGGGGAAAACAGCGACTTTTCGGCAGAAAAAGTATCACAACACGTTATGCATTCATGATCGTTGATACTGAAAAATTGGTTTACGGCAAAACGTTTGTTCATGTATATGTCTATGAGCAACACTAGCGGCTATATTGTAAGCAGAATTTTCATCAAAATTGATACTTCCCAGTCGATCTGAATAGCTTGAATTTGAAAGTGATGTTTTAATTTTGAGGGATACTTTACAAGAAGGCTCAAGGACATTTTCAAATTTTTCTCAAAAAACGGCTCCAAATTTTTGATTAATCTTGTCCTGGAATCGCATGAAGGACGCTTAAAAAATCGGCGCAGTTCACAGTTTCGTTGAAATATCTGAATTTTCGAATATTGTGAATGTTCAAAATTGTTTCAGTGTCTTTCTACAACTACGGTATTGAAGACAGAGATGTTTTCTCTGAAAAAAACCTGTTCTTCAAAAGTTTATCTTTAAATGAGGATTTTTAAATATTTTTTAACTTATAAAAATATTTTGAGTAAAATACGGGTAAAAAAAATAAAAACCAAGCTCTTCTGAAAACCATCTCCATTTGTTTCTTTAAACGTGTTGTGTCTTCCCCCCGTAAATGAATCGTATACGGAGGGAGGAATACCGAAAAGCTATTATAGTCTAAAGATATGGGAAAACTAACTAGTGCGAGAAAGTCTGTGACATTCTGTAGCACCACTAGAATTTTGAAAGAATGTATTTACTTTCAGAGAAATGTATTTTAGGTCTGTACACACGTACGCAAAAAGAAAACTCTGCTATTTTTATGTTCTTAGGAGAGATACATATTTCATTTACACCCGACCTTATAATATTTAATACGAAAAATAAATGCATGCTTTTATTTTTTTAAGAAATCTATTTTGTGTCTGTGCATATAAAGTATTACGGCGCTTAAGGTTTCGGAAAATGTTACATAAATACTTCAACTTCAGCCAAGCTATTGCGTGGTGCGTTGTTTTTTTCATGAGTTACTTTAATTTCGGGCGCGAGCGGAGCCAGGCAACAGGAAATTTTCCGCCCGCGGCAGCGTCCGGCAGCCTGGCTGCTAATTCGCAGCTGCGTTCAGGGCAAGCGGAAATTACTTGGGCGGCCAGGTGATGGCCCAGAGCTGGGGGCCACGGGAAGGTGAACGCGAAGGGGATGAGCGCTGAAAAATTTAAGGGGGTGGAACGACATGTGGATGACGAATCGTTGAAGTAGAGTAGGTAGCTGGAATTCGGGGACGATTGCTGTTGAAAGCATTATTGTGCATTAGGGTCGTCCATATCTTGAACTTTCGCATACGTTAGTATTGAAACATGCTTTTCATTATTAAAAAAATATGGTAAATTTTGAATAATTTCCTATAATTTAAGTTTTTTTAGCTGACATTGAAATGAATACTTTTCCTTCAAATGAAGGATAGGAAAAACTGTTAAGTTGTGTAAGGAACTCGGGAGATAAGGCATTTGGTCATGCAATTAATGATTATTAAGCGTATAATATTGATTAAGATATGAATAATAAACATATCTAGAAATGTTTAGCTTGTGAATCAAATCAGAGACTTAAATAATTTCCCTTTTGGATTTCACTGGTGACATTTCTCAGCTCGTGAATTATGAGGTTTAAAAAAGTACGTTTGTTGATACGAGAGGTAAGTAATACCGGAAATGTAAAAACCAATGGCAATGCCTTGGAAAGGAGAAATATTCTACATAGGGACATAGGTTGAATATTATTTTTTTCGTTACAGTAAAGGAGAAAACTTGGGAAACAAAAACTTTACTTCAGAGAAATTACCACCAGTCAGTCGATACAGAATTGATTTAGATTTATTTTATTTATTTTTTATTAATTCTCGTTATTTAATTTAATTTAATTTATTTAATTTATTTAATTTATTTAATTTATTTAATTTATTTAATTTATTTAATTTATTTAATTTATTTAATTTATTTAATTTATTTAATTTATTTAATTTATTTTATTTATTTATTTGGTTTAGGAACACTTCATCCGTTTAGGTCATTGAGGCTGACGAATGATGATTTAATTTGTAGAAGATAGCGCAAATGATGACAGGGATTGACGGTAGAGAAATGGTGCAAATGATAGGCGGGGGAAACGGGAAAACGACGGGTCTACTTGCCGATTGTTCGCTTTGTTCACTTTTCACAATGATTGGCCGAGGATCGAACCGATGTTCTGATAGGCGTGGCTGAGAATGTGGAATAGCAGTTAAGTGAGAGAAGAAAATGAAGCTATTCACATGTTCATCATAAGAAAAACATCAACGGAAACAATTGCGGTGCGAGTTTTCTCGAATACAAATTTCAACGTTTCTTTAAAGCAGTCAAAAAATACTGCAAAGATCGTTTACGAAAGAGTAACCAAACCACCTGTTTCATTTCTTCTTCTAGACTTCGCCTAGAAGTTCTCCATCTGTCTACGTATGTCAATTTCATCACCGTGGCTAAATCAGAACCTTTCAATAAAAAGCGTTAGTAGAAGGGAAAATTCGGTCGTCTCGAAATTTATTGTATAAAAGTAAGAGTATATAATTGTAGTATGCTTGAATGTATGGTAAAAATTTTGAACCTCTAGAGTGAATGTTCCCAAATTTTACACGAATACTTTTGAGTGGTGAAGAATAAAAATAAACGTAGTTGCGATTCAAAGCGTTCCCCGAAAATGTGTGTTTATAGATTCTTTGGATAAATGCATTCTCCGAAGCATCGGGGCGACGCCGGGTGAGGCGGGACGGGGCCAAATGAGAGCGGACGGAGAGGGTAGAGCGGTTGGAACCAGGAGGGGAAAGGGCAGGAGGAGGAGCAGATAAAATGGGTGTAGAATAAAGAGCGAAAGAAGCATGACGAACAAATGGAGCGGAAGGGGTTGGATGGGTGAGGCGGGCAGTCAGGGCACGACGGATAGGGCTTGCGGGGCAGGAGAGGCAGATTAATAGATAAGTATGCGGGCAACGCGGGACAACCCGCTAGTTACGAATAAAACACTTCTCAGCCGAAATACGATTTATTCATCGATCATATGTAAATAATTTTAGCACGCGTGAATAGTTCAATCAATCTCCAATATCGGTCAACAGTTTTGGTCATAGACGTATGAAATACACATCACGTACCACGAATAAAAGCTAAAAGGCATGAAGATGATTTGTAGAAGTTGGAGATTCATACTGATCTACTACTATCATTCTATACTACAATAATGGACATTGCGTCCAACCGAGACTGTGAAGGTTAACTACTATAATGTATTATGTATGTATGTGTTTTAGATAATAGTTGTAACAGTACAACGTATAACGTTTTAATTGTAAAATGTGTTTTGATTGCAACATCTGAAAATGGAGATAATCTATCTCCGAAACGTTACGTAATGTTTTGTAAATAATACACTCACAAGGTGATTGTCAATAAAAACTTATTGGGCCTTGCATAATTTTTATATCCCATTTATTTTTTAGCCACTTACTAGGAATCACGAGATGGAATATTTCACTCTCCGTCGCAGTGCGTAGGTGACGTACTCGCGCCAGCAGATGGATCCGCGGGTGCACAGCGCGGACGCGAGTCAGCATATGCCAGAGCGCGAGCAACTCAGCGCGATTTTTATCTCGCGAGCCTTGATAATAATTAACACCCTCGCTGGCAGCGCGCGCCGGGGCGAGCGCGGGCGCGCTCTCTGGCAATTTGCATGCGCCGCGACTGTTAAAATGCTCGATTCAATGATTCATCGACTGCCGCGACACGGATATCAAGCGTCAAAGCAATATGCGATTGATTATGTATTTACCGCCTGTTTATGGTATCGCCTAGTTAATTGAGTGGATCAGCGCCTGTTTTACATGAGTGCTGGTCTGGCCGTTCCTGCCGCCGCCGCCGCCGCCGCCGCCGCCGCCCCTCACGCCTGTGTGCGTGGCTAATGGCGCGCCCATGAAAACAGCGGCGCGGGTCTAACACGACGCGGCTTACAACGCCACGCGTCACACAGGGCACGCGACGGCGCGGCGGCAGCGCCGCGGGCGGCCTCGGGGAGCACGAGGGGGCGGCAGGTGGAGACGGCAGTGGCACAAGGGAACGGGTGGTAGCGTCGGTGGCCGGGAGCGGGCGAAACCGTGTGTTGCACAGTGAGAGAGGGTAGTGGTGGTGAGGGAAAATAGGTAGAAGCGGGAAGGCTGTGGGAAGTAGAGATGTGAGAACCAGGAAGAGTATTGCGAGATGTGGTGGGACGTGACGGGATGCGAGTGGAGTTGAAGGGCGACGAGGCTGGAAAGTGGCAGGACTGGAGGGTGGGCTTGATGGCGGTGTGGCTGGATTGGCGTGATTGGAGTGTTGTCGGAGCTGGAGGATAGCGGAGCTGGAGAGTTGACGGAGCTAGAGAGTTGACGGAGCTGGAAGGTAGCGGGGCTAGAGGGTGGGGACTGGAGGGTGGCGGAGCTAGAAGTAGCGGGGTTAGGGGATGTAGCTGACCGGGTAGCGGGACTGGGAGATGGAGCTGATGGGTAGCGGGACTGGGGGATGGAGTAGATGGGTAGCGGGACTGGGGATGGAGCTGATAGGTGGCATGGTTGGAGAGTAGCGGAGCAGGAGGACGGATGGGCCGGAGGGTGGCGGAGCTAGAGGGTTGCGGGGCTGGAGGGTGGCGGGGGAGGGGGCTGGAAGGTGGCAGGGCTGGTGGACAGTGAGACTGAAGAGTGACGGAATGAGCGAGCCGTGAAGCGCTAGGGATGGCATGTTTCGTAAATATAGGAGAACGGCGGAGTGGCACGTTGGCGGGATGCGAGTGCGGGTCGCGTGGGCGGGGGCGGCTGGAGGGGCGAACGGGGGAGGGGGCGGGCGGAGGGGCAGCGGTGCGCTGGCAGAGAGTGCGCATCCCGTTAGCGAGCACGACCGCAGCTAATGAGTCGAGAAGGGTCGCTCGGCGGAAACCTCTGGCTGCTGTGTGACGCCGGCCGAGCGGTTCTGAACGAACTTCTGCTCTTGTTGGGAATAGATGTGTGTTTAAGAGATACAATACAGCGACTTTATTGGTTTGCTGTCTGGGAAAATACATTTATGGGGTGGTTTAGAATAAATACTACTAATTTCTAAAGGAGACCGAAAATGATAATTTTTTACCGATCAACACCTCTTTGGAAACTTAATAAAACTAAGTTACACATGCGACATTTCCCCTGATTGGTAGAATTCTCATCCTGCACTGATGTTGGAATGTGCACTGTATTTTGTATAGATATATTTGACTTACGAACTGAAAATCTTTATTTCCATACTTGCACAATGAGCAGTTGAATGCAAACATCTTCCTATGAAATATATGAGAATGGAAGTCCACACCTCTTGTACCCCGGAATCACGACTGCATGCCGAATCAGTAGCGAAAAGAGAAAATTACTCCCTCACAACAGCGAAGACAACTCCCGAGGACACAACATGCAATACACTTACGGGACTAATGACTTAAGATGTTGACGCGCCCGAAATCACTAACTAACCAACGAACCAAAATCCTAGTTTTTGGGGGTGGAGGAGAGACTGGAGCGATGCGCTCCTGCCGAGGATGCGACGTTTTCTGCGCCGGCCGCCGGAAGCGGAAGCGGAAGGGAAAGCGACAAGGAAGAGGCAGTTTCGCGCTCCGAGACGTGCCAGCCCTCCCCTGCCTGGGGAGATCGGCAGCCTTGATCCCCCGGACGTTTCCCGTTGTCTTGTGCGGTCAACGCTTTGCAGATACCTTCCGCCTATAATACAGTCGTAACTCGCTTTTTTCACGCGGGAATGAATACTTTACGGAAAAGCAATAGTTTGAATTGACAATTTTATTTGGTATTTTAATATTTGAAGTTAAAGAGAAGAGAGCATGAAATTCGAAAGAAGAAAGATCTGGTATTATTCTCCAAAAAATGTAATTTGCAAAAAACAATCATTACTAGAAATATTTATTTTAATTATGGCTTGAAGATCTAGAAATTATCCTCAATTTTATCTTTCATTTATGAATATTCGTGTACTTATGGTGAAATCTCACTGTATGTCGGAATGAAATATAAGTACTGCGTGATATAAAAATAGATTTAGAAAAGCATCCATAGAGTACCACCGTTAAAATGCTTCATTATCAATGATATTAAAATATACAGAAATAAACCTGTAGAATATGAGGGACACGAGTAGAAGAGTGTATATAATTGAAATATTGTCAGATTTATTTAAGTTAATAATAAAGTTAAATCAAAATAAAATAATAATTTTATAATACAACAAAATTTGTTCATTTAAATATGTGGTATGAATGAACATATCACATTAAAGTATTAATCAACCTTTAATTTTCACTAACTTACTAATTCCGGGTATTCCAACATACCCTTTGTGTTTATAATTTTTTTTAAAATTTATACGTTTGTAAGAATGGTAAAATATCGAATTTTCGACATGTCCCAAAGAAATATTTAATAAAAAAATGTATTTAGTAATTCTCCAATGGACAATTACTACGAATTTTTAAAGATGTCGAGAATAAAGTGAAAAAAGAGAAAAGAAATGAAATCAAAACATCTCATTGCAGCAGTCAAACACAAAACAGACTTCAGATATAGCTAATCCTATCCAAAAACCGTAACCGTTCTAAAGGATGAGTTTCCTCAACGAATTGATTTCACCGGCACAATATAAGGGTATAACAGAAAAAAGGCGTGGTAAAAGGCAAGACAGGACAGCGGTGACACGCGGAGCTGAGGGGGGGGGAGAGGAGAGCGCCCGCTCGTGATGCTCCGGGCGACCGGAAGCGGTCGGCGCCGGCGCTTCCGCTAAAAGCCTTCTGGTGCTGCCCTGTTTTCGGGCGCAGAATCAATGTTGTGACGGCGCGCCACCAGGAAGCGCCCTAGGCGCCTCGCAGGCCGTAGACCCCGGGGAATCCCCGGCGACATCGGGGGCGCGCCGCAACTTCGCCCTCCGTCAGCCTCGAAGGCATTCACGCAGCAAAACAAAAGTATTACGTCTTTATGAAGAAGTTGAACCTATACATTATTATCTCTATAATATTCATTCATATTATGAACTTTGAATTGCTATGAAATTTAAGTTTAAACTCATTTGCTCTAACCCCTGGCCGATTAAATTAATACACAAATACAAAGATTCCTAAGGAAAAAGATTAAAAGATTCCTAACTCCCATTATTGTTGGGCAACTATAGCGATGTAATCAAAATATATTTCAAGACATATAGTTAACAAAAAATTCTGATAATGAAAATATCGAGATAATAAAAATCCAGATGAAAGAAATGTAAAAAAGGGGGAGAAATGTCAGGAAGGAATCGAAAAATGTAACAAAGAATAGATAAATAAAATAATGAAGGAAAACGAATCAAAAGGTAAAATAAAGGAGGAGAATATAAAGGTGAAAAAAATGAACAGCAAGAAGGAAAAGTACGAGAAGTAATAATTAAAGCAGAAAAGAAAGTCCCGAACTGAGAAAAGAGAAGAACACAAAGGGAAAATAATGAAAACAAAAAGAGAGAAAAGGAAACGGAAAGATGAAAAAAAAGCTGCTCAAAAAATTTATAACAAAGCGACAACACCATTGGCTCCGCAGCGTTGTTGATCAGAAGGCTATAGACCTCGAGTCCTGATGGTGATGAATTTTCAGCACTAGGTTTATATCTGGGTCCAATTCAGCCACTACTTGGGGGAGAACTGTAGGGGGCGGTTGCTCTGTTTGGTAGTTTTCCGTGGTTTCTCCGATCAACACCAGGCAATTGCCGGACAGTACCCTAACAAACTGGCCACAAACCGCGCGCTATCTACCTTTCTTCTCTCTTGACCTATCCTCGTTCCTACTCACACTTATATGCAGACATATCGGGAGATCTATCGTCTTGTTAGAGCGTGTCCCGGCTGGGGCGCCCCAACGCTACAGAGCAATCCGACATGTAGTTGTACGACAGACATGCTGTCAGTCTCACGTTGAATCGAGGTGGAACACTATCACCTTCTGGATATAACATGCACCATTCTTAAGTTATTGGTCGGTTAGTGATTCCGGGCGCGTCAACATCTTAGGACATTAGTCTCGTAAGTGTAGTGAATGTTTTTCCTCGGTAAATGGTGCTGATCTTCCCCCGCTGGATGGCGAGATCCACCGTTGGCTAGCGGGTTTCTCCCTAACCAGGACTCTCCCACCAGCGGGGCACCGCCTCAGTCGAAACAAGCTCTAAACTCTCGATCGGTACATGAGGTAGTGTAGTACATGTTAGTGTAAGTGTGTATGTGTAAGGGGAGAGTGTAGGACAAGGAAGAGGAAGGAAGGATTGCGCGCGGTCCGTGGCCCGTTTGTCAGGGTACTACTCCGGCATTCGCCTGGTGTTGATCGAAAAAACTACGGAAAACTACCGATGAGAGCAGCGGACCGCTAGAATTCTCCTCCAGACAGCGACTGAATTCGACCTAGCTGAAAAGATAGAGTCGGAAATCCTGCGGCTGTCAGAACACGAACCAAGGACCTCCCGGTCAGAGGCGCAGCAGTGACATCAGTTGATGCACTGAACTATCGTTCCCGGTGCATCATACTTAAAAACACGCGCAACCACCGTATTTGAGATCAAGCACTCGGTATCCCCCACTCGACAGCTATGACGGGCTAGGGGCATAAACGTGGAAGCGCGCGGCGAGTGCGGCGCAGCGGGGCGTCCGAGGGCGAGCTCCTTGGCCACGCGGGGGCGGGGGCGAGTGTGTGGGGGGGGGGGCGTGGCCCTGGCAGGGAGCGCGTAGGGCGGGGGGCGGAGACGCGCAGCAGCTGCCGGCGGCGCTGCCAAGCGGAGGCCGGCTAATCGCGCCTCTGTCCACAATCCATCAATATGCAAAGCGATGCGGCCATCGAATATTCATTCCGAGCCCCGCCGCGCCGCGCCTTAGCCGCCTGCCAGGCGCCCTTGCCCTCCGCCCCACCCCCTCCCCCGCCCGGCCCTTGCACGCCCTTATCGCAGTTGCCGCAGCGCGCTCAGGCCACGGCGCGCCGCAGTCCATGCCCTGGTAAGGCACGGCCGGTGGAGAGGCAGGCCCTGGTTGTGTACCGAGTCGCGTGAATTGTCCTTGTCGCATTGATCGGTCGAATGGCACGATAGATATAACTGGATTTCGTGTCGAAATCTACTACCGGAAACGTTTGATTTGCCCCTTCACTTCAATTTGCCCCCTTGACTCTTATGAATTATTAAATATTTCGCTAACTCTGCGAGATTGTGATTGAGGAGTAAATGGGTGATGATAATACAAATCTAAGACACTGAAGTGCCACTCGCTTATTATGTATATTGGTTCTGGCTTAAACCAAATGTTCCAAATCAAATAATGCAATATAATGGAATCAATTGTGTTTTTAAATTTGGATTTTCCTTTTAAACGTTTGTGCTTCAGCTTCGAAGATTTTTTTTAACGTGAAGTTTAACTTGAAAGCTTTGTGTCTTGAGACTACATTTTACTCCAAATAACCATTTGTTGAGAGGTATAATCAAACAAAAATATTAACAGTGTACTCGTGCACATTTATGCAGGAAGTCTCCTGTGGTGTGACCATGCCAGAAATGAGTGTGTGTGAGGCTCTGCGAGAAGTCTTTCACTCTACCAGAAAGTGTACATATTTGGTAATTACTGGAATAAATATCATAAAAGGTATAACCTATATCTCTCGAGTCGGAATATGCTGCATATAGAACACGTAACTGCCAATTACATTTTTTTGACGTAAAGTATTGCTCGTTGATCTTCAATATAACATGGTTTTATCATTATTCATGATCCTGAATGTTTTCTTGGTCATTCACAGACGAATCGTTTTACAGCTAATTTCTTCCGTTTATTACCTAAAGTCCAAATATATCTGTCTCTGTCAGTCTGGGTCTCTGTCTCTGTCTGTGTCCCTACTGTCTCCGTCTCTCTCTCTCTCTGAGATTTTTTCCGGGAAAAATATAATTTGTAGAGGAGTTTTCAAATTGAACCTTTTGAATATGCACTGCATCTCATTACTAAATAAAAAATCTGATTAATTTTTAGTTCAAAAAAATGCTTTAATCCATATTAAGAATTCACTTTAAAGTGAATGAAAAAAGTGCGCGCGAGGGATGTAAAATGTCAAAAGGGCACGCGTTATTAAGCCCGTCGGCACGCGCTCCACGCCATTAGAAAATCACCCTCAAATCGACGCTTCGGACGCCGACATAAATACTCGGCACATTACGACGAACCCCGACTGAATTACTGATACGATAAACTGACGACACGACTGAAATTACGACAGGTTAATCAGCTCATTGAGAAAATCACGCCGTAACAGATCCATCATCGCGTAATGATCGCACGAATATTCAGGTCCCTAAACGTTGGCCTCGGGGCGCCGCGCACGTGACCGGACTCGGAAATGCCCCGGCGCGCCGCCTCCGCGGCCTCTGCGTCAGGCGCAGGCCCACTTCGGGCTTGGGCGAACCGCAGGCCCAGGCCCAGGCCAACTGCAGGTGCAGGCCAATTCCTTTAATGGACGAAAATGCATACACACAAAATTAGCCTTTGAGCTTACTGAAACCAGCTTGTACTTAGTTGACGTAATGAAGTGCAATTTAGTCGTCTTTTAGTTTCAGGACGGAGAAATAAAGGACATCTGGAACTCACATTTTCTAGTCCAGTATGAATTATTTTAAAGCTAATTCTGGTAAAATACTCGCATGCACACTGATAAAGATTTCGGAGCAAAAACCCTCGCCCGTATGGTTCACCCTGGAAGTTACCGCCTTGCCAAAGGGCTGCCCTCAGAGTGACAAGTCACCCTCCGGGCAGGCTGTCAGCGCTTTAATCTTCCTTCAGGCGGCTATCAGCGTCTTGCATTGCAGTTGTTCTTTCAAATGCAGGATAACCTACGCTGAAATAAGTCTTCAAGATTCTTATTCGAATTTTCTTCCAAGGCTCAAAGGAAGTAACTGTTCCTTATTAAATATTTCCTAATCACGAATCGCGATGTAGAACAGCAATATGTTATTGCTGTATTCTTGTAGATTTTTAGAGGTAAAATGTTTAAATTATCGCAATGTTCTACGTGTGTATTTTATTTGTTTTTCTTGAACAGTGTGCATTATTCTTTTAGAAAAATCATCTGGTGTGGTTTTGTTCAGCAGCACTTTTGCTGCTACAGCCCCTTGTTTTAACACTAAAAAGTATATTTCAAAAGTGCAGGACTCGGTGCTGCACGCGCCTTCTTCTTCTAAGGTGCTCCTACCGGAGGGTTAAAATGGCGATGAAAACCAAGATCACTTCAGCATTGGTACCCAGACCGCCCGCAGGCCCTGGCGCGCGCCCGCCATGGAGTTCGGGAGCCGCTAATAGCCGGGATCTCCCTCCGCACTTCACACCTCGTGCACCGCCGCGGCGAGTCGGGCGTCCGCTCTAATCCCTTGCAAATTAGTTTCGTTGGGCGTTCTTTGATTTGCTCGCGTTACCCCTCGCGCCGCCCGCTGCAGTCGGCGCCGTCTGTTGGGCGACGCGGCGCAGTCGTGCTTTCCGCTACATAGAGCGCGGGGGCGGCGCTTGGCGCAATGGAGAGGAAGCCGGAGATGGCGTCGCGGATTGGCCTCCGCTTGTTGGGAAGTTGCTGCTTCGCGAGATGATCGCCGAAGTACATCGACACCAGCACTTCGGGTTTCGCCAAGTACTTTTCGTACCGAAGAGAACGAAACGGTATGCCAGAGAGTGCCTGTTTCCTGGATAAGTTGTGGGATTTGAAGTTTTTCCATATTATGTATCGGCGCTATTTTTGTAAAGTCATAAAATTATGTCATACAAGTTGTTTCCTAATACGAGATTAGTTTCAAATAAATTTTTGGTCTTGTGAATTCCTGAACACTCAATAAATAAAGTAGATTTCGAAAGAAATGTTGCACTGTTTTTCATTGAAATGCCTCGAATTCAATCAATTTTTTCAAATTGTTTTTATTGTTCCCGCTCAATTTTTGGTATTTACGAATTTTAAAGTTATATGACTTCAATTTTATAACTATTAAATAATACAACAATAATTAAATTAAAGATAAAAACATGGGTTCGAAAAAATGCATTACTGAACTCAACTTTCGTTTTAAATACGTGCTTCTTTAATTCACACGATCAATATTTCATAAAATAAGATGAAAATAAACGAAACCCCTTTAATGTAAATAAATGCAAATTATCATTTACCCTAATTTACATCTTTTTACATTCAATTCACAAATTCGGTGAAACTTATTGCAAATGATATTGGATCAATGTTGATAAATAAATTTGTATTTTACTCTCACATTTTCATAAAAAGTTTTTAAAGCAATGAGAAATCGTATTGGCATTGTCGTAGAACATCAATTGGAACATCAGCGCATTACCTGACATTGCAAATTGCGAAAATGTATTTGTGAATTAGCAACTTTTTTCCTTTTCGTTACTTGTAAGGTTTGAAATATAAAGAAAATATACTGAACGATCATCAGAAGTGATTGTGTTATCTAAACATTAACACATGGCGTGCATATTATATAGTTAGCATTAATATACACAACGTACGTTCTGTTACAGGTATTTCACAGTAGGTAGTTTTACACACGAAAATATAGAAATCATGACAGAATATTAACGAACAGCGGTGGTAACAAAAATGAAATCGTTTTCAGAGTACAAAGCTCGTGCCTGGAATAATTTAATTGCTGACATTTTAATCTATTAAAGTTGGAGTCCGTTTCTAGGAACTGGGCTTCGTTAAGAGTGAACCAAGAATCGTAAGTGATAACAGCCATTGTTTAATTGACATTAAACTTAGAATTTCGTACGTTGGTATCGGAATACTTTCAGGTACAGTATATACGTTGGGAAGAATCTCTGTGTAACTTCCGGACTTACGACCAGTTACATAAAGAAGTAAAAACGATTTGATATGAAATGCCGAATAAAACAGTATCATTCTCAACCGACTGATTAAAGCGACATTCAGCCGACTGTGCGGTCATTTACGGCTCCTAGGATTGAACGGATTACCTGTAAACAAATCCGAATATGCCACATCTTGGCCAGACTCCCGACGCCTCGAAAGGTGCGGGCGCGCCAAGTGCCGGAGGGCGCGGGGCGGCTCCCTCGGCGCGTCCCGCTCCCTCCGCGCGGCGCCGCCCCTTAATAGCCGTGCTAATGAGCGTGTTGCGGCTGTTTCTTGCGGCGCCTGCAAAACTGCCCCGAGGGAGTGCCGTGCCGCCCCGCCCCGCCCCGCCCCCGCGCAGCGCCTTTGTGCAAGCGGGTTGCGCCGCCTCGGGCGGGCATGGTGCGTGGTTTGGCGTGGGGGGGGAAGGGGGCGGTCGGCATGTCGGCCCGCGGCGGCAGCCGATGGGGCGAGGTGGCGTCGCAGGGGCGAGAGAGGCGGAGGAGGGTGGCGGGGTGACATGGGCGGGGAGGGGGGTGGGGTGGGCGTAACGGTGACGGTGGAGGCGGTGTTGGAGGCGCCACTGGCGCGGTGACGAACGAGGCGGGGGACGGCAGTGACGATGACAGGGGGGGAGCGGTGCTGAGGTCGAGGAGCGTCGAGGTGGGGGTGGCGGCGACGACGGCGCGGCGTCGCGGCGAGGCGGCGGTCAGGGGAGGGGGTTGCGGCGGTTGAACGGAGGGGAGGCGAGACTTTGGTGGGAAGGCGGCCTGAAAGGGAGATGAGCGATGGAGTGGAAACACCGGTTGCAAAACGGCTAAGAGGGTGCTCAGAACAAAGAGAAGGGAAAGAACTATAAAAGAGTAAGTATCAAATCGCCCATGAATGAACATTTATTATTATTGTCATATAATGTTTTAAATTGAAGCTTGAAAGTCGTCAAATTAAGAAAAAATATATTTGAAGCCAGATAAATTTAAGGAATTACTTCTAACTGAGTTTTGTGAAAAATGAGGTGGCAAGCCATTACAAAAAAATTGGTAAGAATAAGAAAGATTATTGTGTTTACTGTAAGCAGTTCAAGAATATAACCCGTCCAGACACAACCAATCTACATCAAAACGTACTAATTGTAATACTAAAACATTCATTAAAATAAAAAACGCTTATTAAAATAAAAACGAATGCGATGTTAATATTATTAGCAATCAAGTACACGTCAGTAGGCTAGAGATGTAGAATGACCAAGAGCAAAAGGTACCCCAAAACAGTCTTTAGAACATAATCAGTGTAAAGCAAGACAAAAAATACTTAGCGACAAAAAAATGTTTCCTTACGCACCAAGGTAGAAAAACAGAATAGGCAATGTGTCTGTGGTGGCAGGACGAGGGGCTGCATAATGGATTGGAAACATCACTGAGAAAATGGTATATTAGATTAGAAATAATAGGAGAAAAATAAACGTTATGGCAGAAATTATAGTAGTAAAAATGACATAATGAAATTTTGGAGTGGGTAAGGCGATGTTTTCAAGATATACAAGAATATTATCTATCTAAATACGTAGGCTATCACACTGGAATATATCAGTATGTATGACAATATTCAACTATGAAATGTTTTTTGACTGGGTTCAGATAAATAATCCGCCCACTATGGGAATGATGAATTAAAACCGGTAAACCCAAGAATCACTCCGAAAAGTAGAACATTGAGATTTTCATTATTATGTAGCTCTAAGCAAACCACAGAAAAGGATAATGTTCTACAAAATAAAACAAAATGAAAATATTCACAACGATCCACATCCAAGCCGATATTATATTTCTTTATTTCCATTGTTTTATTTGAGGAAATTTAATTGGTATTGTATG
Organism: Teleogryllus occipitalis; assembly: GCA_011170035.1. NCBI lineage: Eukaryota > Metazoa > Arthropoda > Insecta > Orthoptera > Gryllidae > Teleogryllus > Teleogryllus occipitalis. Next base: position 24,115 of record BLKR01011281.1, read on the forward strand.
TATGCTCGAGCATACCCAGCATCGTAACATTTATTAAAGCAAGTAATTGGAACGATAAAAACAGATCAATGATTAAAGATAATTTATTATAGAATCAGTGATATTTTAATACAATATACTTTAATGTTTCGAAATACAAATTTATATGAAACTTTACGAGACTCGCAAAAACGTGATTCAAGTGCCCACGTGTTGAGACATACTAAATATTTTCAAAGGAAATTTGACACTTAGTCGAATAATAGCTTATTTTAGGACACTGGTATCCGGAAATGACAATATCAAAGTTGTATAACGCATTTTCAAAGGGGACATACGGTAGCCATATTGGACATGACGAAGAGAAAACTTAAATATTTCGACCAATTTCAGGACTCTACAATATTCGAGGCTGGAATAAACAGTAAATATTTGATATTGGATGTTCATAATCTAAAGTAAACAGGGGCATTTTCAGTTGTAGCAGCTGATGAGAGAGACGGGAGAGACTCCGAAACGTCATCAAATTCATGAATTTTACGATTTTTTTCATTTTAATGAAATTATGAAATAAATTTTGTTGTGTTTAATTATGATCGTCCAAATTTTAAAAAAAAGGACTAAAATATTTTTTTTAAATATGAAAAAATTAGTTTCCTCCAAACGTGATCCGTGCGTGCAGTGTGAGTGCAGTGCTACCTCTCACCGCCGGGTGAGGAACGACATCTGCGGTCGCGCACGCCGACGCGGAGCTTTGGTACGGGCAGGGGGTGCAGCGGCCGCTACCCTCCACGTGCGTGGGCGGACGTCCTCTCCGAGACACAGGGCCCCCGCGGGAGAGGGTCGTAACAAAATTACACCCCCTCCCTCCCCCTCCCCTCCCCGCTCCGCCCCGCCCTGCTCTCACCCGCATAGGGAGCGCGCGCGGCCTCCCCGATGATTCCCCAGTCGCCTTTCAACCTCGGCCGCCATCTTTTAGGGAGAAGAATGCAAAGAGCCTGGATTAAAGATATCCGTAGGCTGATCTCGCCACCGCCCCGCTGCCGCGGGCGGGAAACTGCCGGGACCTGCGAGAGGGGTGAAGAAGGCCAGTATCGGGATGGCGGTGGGCTGCGTATAAAAAGGAGAGATGGGGCCGTTGGAATCACAAGATGTATGGAAACGGTTATAGCTGAGGACGGTGGGAGGGAAGGCAGCGCTGAAGTGGCGAAAGCTGAATAGGGAGCGGTATGCAAAAAAGTGAGAAGACGAGGATGATGGAAAGGTAGGATAAGGGTCGCAGAAGACACGAGAAACCCAGCATTTACAAGAGAAATGTATCTCGTGCCTGAGACAAACTGGCAGGAGGTAAATTTAAACAATGTTGTTGTAGGTTGTGTGACAAGACAGTTCTCAACATTCTTCATGTAAGAAGGAGACAGCAATGAAGGTCGTGACAATTGGGGATATGTAGGAGAGATGACACTAGTCCCAAAATAAATTTGAGATCCACTGTGTTGAATCAACGTACTCTTCCGTAACTTAAGAGAAAATACACGTAGGTGAGATGAAAATAAGAATATTGCTAACGACGAAGAAACATTGTTTACACGAGACCTTGAGCGATACTAAAAAATTAATATTGAAAGATTTCAATGTGCAAAACTATTCTTCTGATAATGGAGTAATGGAAAAGGAAAAATTCTCTTGGAAAATAGTAAAAGACAACTGCGGACATACCAAGACCAAAACCTTACGTAAAAGGACATTAGAAAGCACGATTTCATGGAGCAGAACTCCACAGCGAGAAGCGCCCGTAGACGACCCACCTTCCGTCCAGCCTAAGAGCGTCCATTCATTGCGGAGTAATGACGCGGGGAGCGGAGCTTATCAAAGGGCGGTCGCCCGGGGCGATCCGCCCATCAATACGCCCGCGGGCGGTCGCGGACCGATAACCCGATCGCCGGCCAGCGACGCGGGGCGGGGCGGGGCGGGGGGGGGCGGGGGCGGGGCTGTGGGGTGGAGAGAAGCGCCTTGCGAGGCGTCGTTCGAACAATGGGCTCCCTTGCGCTTCGGCGGAGGGGTGGGAGGGGGCGTTGCTTCCTCTTCGGCAGCGGCCAGGCTTCCCCCGAAATCCCCTTTCGCGCTCTTTGTGGCCCGTGGGGCCGGACAGGTGGGCCGAGCAAAAAAGACTGCGCGCCGGTGATATAGTGATAATATCAGGCAATGGGCGCCTGGTGCGGTTTCCCCAATCGGTGTCTTAAAAGGGGAGTTCTCCATTCTTTTCCCTTTTAACCTGGCTAATGGAAACGTTTTTATACTTAACTATACTTTCTCCTCTAGTAAGTTTGTTAGAGTATTAACTTCAGTAATACGTCAATCTTTTTATCTGCATTGTTTTCTGGTACGTTAAGTTGATCATGAATATTCTGCTTGTTTCTTTGCTTCACAAATGTATATCGCTTGATTTTTAGTATGTTTTTAGTATTTTTAGTATTTTTAGTATGTTTTTAGTATTTTTTCAGCGGGAAATAAATCTTTAATAATAAATATTAATTATAATGGATATAAAATAACAATCTTAAATACAAGAAATGGCACATGTTCTTCATTAAAACTTTTAAATAAAGAAAACTGAAGTTATGTGGTTTCATTTAAGTTCCCGAGAATCTTTCGAGAATAATTTTTAACAAATAGCTTAAGTGCTAAGATAATTCAAATTCATGTATTATGCTATTAAGTTACCATTACAAATTATTTGACAAAGTATTTGTTTAGTAATCTCACTAATTAATTTACATTAAAAATCTACGCAATTAATAAGACTCAGAAAACAAACTTTCATAACGTTATTCAAAACGTACTTAATAGCTACAAGCTTAGCGTTTGATATCGATCGCGAAGCCCCAAGGTCACCTTCAGAAATGTGCTTCCAAGCTTGAGGTGCAGGCAAATAGTTCACTTTGGTCTCCGTTCCCTACGAACTATCTGTCGTGATGCAGGGTGGGGTCTATTATTTTGTTACGGATTGGAAAGCCCCCTTTCTATCTAGACAGGGTGTTAAGAACAGACATTTTAAGTAAGCTTTCTAAGAAATTCTGTAACTATATTTCAAAGTTACATCTAAGACCTCTAATTAAGTTGTAGTATTTGAAGAAACTGTTCTCCACAACATAATAATAGTGTTATTTCAAGTGTCATTTACTCCATGAATCTAAAATGAAAGCCTAATTAATGTTCCTCTCGGAGGCGTTGGCCATCTCGCTTCTTAAGAAATCATAAAATATTTATATAACTCTTGAAATAAATCAAAGAGTGTTTATAAGCATTTTACGACACGCATTAAGAGCAATAAGCTAGCACATTAAAGCACTATATATCAAATTAAGACGCTAATGATATCATCAACCTGGCCAATGTAGGTGTTCGGCATTCAACTGACAAAGACGATTCCCTTCTTGACGCAATTTATTACAACATGGCCGCGTAATTAGTCTCTGATGAAACGGTCACTCAACGCGTCTGTTTAAAACTACTTTAACAGTAAGATTTCAGAGGATCGGACATCGCATCACTATTATTTCTCAATTAAATTCTTTCAGTTAGTGCAAACCATTTTCTTCATACCCCTAAATTAAATAATGTATTTTCAGCAATAACTAAGTAAACATTTTATTTTATCTACTAATTTTATAACTTATTCTATAACCAAATACCCGTTCACCCAATGAAGGTCTTAATCGAAGTCAACTATTCCTCTTCATAAATTTACAATATATACAGCCATTCAGTCCCCTTTACAGCGTTATTGAGCACGCGTATTTGCCTGTGAAAGATAGGGATTGTATCTAGAAAGAAAAATCTCAAGGTAACACCACTTGGTACAGATGTTTTGATATTATTGTATACATTACAAACTTCACATTGCGATTTGATGATACACGATCAAAAATTCCAGATCCAAACCGTAACATTTACGAAAAGAAAATTGTAATGAAAAATGGTAAAAATATAACTTATATTTCCATGTATTTACGATGAACAATTGTACACGGCTAAATAGATTTAAGAGAGCTAAATTTATATTGTAATTTTGCTATAGAAGTGTAAATAAAATTGAAAAGCAAACATATTCATTGCTTGGCTGATGCGAATAGGACGGAGATGGGCAACCCGTGACACGTTCGTGAATTTCGCATTGCACAGAGCTAGTATGTCAAACCAGTGGAACGTTCTTCTTCTTGAAACAAATCTATTTAACACATTTCCATTATAGGTAGTTAAAAAGGATAAACAATCTATCAAAGAATCTCGACATATTCCGCGACATAACTTAAATAAAATATAATTGAAATAGGTGGTGTACAAAGTATCAGGAAAAAGAAAAAAAAGAATTCTATACACCCGTTTTCAAAAAACGTTTTATTCACAACAACGATATCAGAAACTATATAGTGTAATATTACTTATTGAATATTATTATATACGGAAATTACATGATTAATTATAAACCCTTATTGTAGTTTCAACAATGTTGACAAACCGAAGAAATATCAGTTTTTTCATTTTCCACTTCTTAACGTTGGATGTGTCAAGCTGGAACAACCACATCAAACCAAATGGAATAGTTAGTACTCATTTATTAGTGATTTATTTTTTAAATTTTAAATGTATTTCTCTTACCATTCATGAAATAAATGCGATTGTTCTGGCGTGTCTTTCAAGCTGGCAGAACCAAATTTTAAAAAAATGGGCACAATCGATTCCAACTAATACAAATATTTAGTACTCGCTATTACTAATTTATTAATGAAAACTGAAATGTATTACTATTGCTGTTTGTTAAATAAATATTGTTAAAACAGCGTAGTAGTTATGCAACCATGACAGACATGAGTATCGTAACAGAGAGTACGAACGGGCAGAAACAAATAAAAACAAGTAGATAATTAAATACACATTAAATATGGTTCAGATTTTAACAATATTTAATAAACGGCAACAGTAATAAATTTCTGTTTTGAATAATAAATTAATATTGAATGTGTATTTAATTATATATAATAATAATAAATGAGTACTAAATAAATATTCGTATTAGTTTGAATCCATTGTGTCCATATTTTAAAATTTGATTCTGCCAGCTTGAAAGACACGTCAGCACATTTATTTCGCAAGAATAATAAATTTAAATTTGAGATAATATATTAGTAATAAATTAGTGCTAAATATTCCATTTGATTTGATGTGATTGTGCCATAGTGGTTGTGCCAACTGGACACACCCTTTAATTTTCTACCTGGAACTATAAATAATTATTTAAATTGAGACTTACACAAGAACTCAAACAAAGATAAAAATGTATTCCTCTATACTTACTAACATCGACAAAATTGGTAGAAAAATATAAATATCAGCAAATTAACACAAACGGAACAAAGCACAGCTGACATAACGTACCTAAGCGCAACATATCCCAGCACTTAACGGTATCTCCGTACAATTTGCAAGGAGGTACTGCAGAAATGGTGTTTATTGCCCGGGAGTATCAGTGCCCGCGCACAAAATAGCACCGTCCACGAACAAAATAGCACCGTCCAGGAACAAAATAGCGCGGGCGGCGCGGGGCGGCGCGGGGCGCGCGCGGCGCGCGGCGCGGGGCGGCGCGGGGCGGCGCTCAATGGGCGAGCGACGGGCACGCACAGAGCACAACGGCACAAGTGGGCGGACGAAGCTACATTACGATTTCAACTGCGAAACTGTTGAATTGCTAATTTATGAAAGGCCTCCTGTCCCGGTTTGGGGGAAATGTACTTTTTGATGGAAATTGATTCTTTATGCATTCTTGCAGCCTTTTTGGGGGAAAATATGGTTTCTAATATTGCTCATATGTCACTCAAAATTTTGCAAAAACTAATATTTTCCAAAAACGAGTCATGCCCTTCTTTTTGAGTGATTTCTAATCGAGGAAAAATCTGAAAACGATCTGAGGTTTTTCAGAAATTATCAATTCGATTGATATTCTATATTTTAATGAAGGCTAGAAAAATCGTAATTATGTGTAAAATAATATACGATAACAGCGTTTCAGAAAAAAAGTTTTATCTCAGGAAGTCAACAATCTGACATTTGAAATTCTTTTTCTATAGCTCATAAGATAGAAAATTTACTTTAAAATGACTCGTGCTTTCCTTAATATAATTAGCTACTGACGTTGTCTTCAGTTGTTTAAAAACGTTAATTATCTACAATCCACACGCTAAATTATAAAATTTAGATTCAACTTTTTCATTGAACAACTTGAAGACAGGAAATGTTCATGACAATCTTACTTCCAGAGAATGCGAGATTTAAAGAATTTGGAAAAGTAAATTTAACCTGTAAAAGATTTCATCAGATTCCATGTCACTAACAAACTGCACAAAGTTAGGAGAAAAATATTAGATTGCAAATGAAAGAAACACGAAATTTGTCTGAAAGTCCAGATGAAGAACAAAAAAATTAAAACTGAAGCAAAAAAATAAAATAATAATAATGTAAAAGAGAATAAAAAATAATGTAAGGAACAACAAAAAGCAGATAAAAACGATAAAAACACTGGACGCTATTTTTAACAAAACAGGTTGTAACTTCCAGATTATATGTATTTTACTTGGTTTCGCCCCCGTTATATGCGTGAAATTCTTCACTTATAAGTTATGTCTTTCACAGATAATTTCATGCAAATGCTAGTATGGGATTGAATTTTCCTTTGTGACGTAAAATGTCAGTTTCTATTGTACAGACCCGAACGCCTCAACTGTAATTTTCGTAAATGTAAATTCATTACAATGGTTCAGAGGAAGAGATCGACCTTATGGCCTGAGCTCAACCACAAATAAATTAAAACATTATTATTATTATTATTATTATTATTATTATTATTATTATATATTATTATTATTACTACATTTAAAATTACGTTTGTCAATCCTACTGTTCACTCCACGATGCCATGAATTTACTATCTTTGCAGTCATTCCTTAACATATCTGGTCTTGTAATGCATGCCACAACTGACATATCAGTTGTTTTAACCACCAAGTTGGACCCCACCTTCAATGTATTAAAACAATTTTCATTGTGTAATATGTTACACAAGTATGTAATCATCAAATAGTATATAGTGATTTTAGTATTGTTGTATTCTTTTGTTTTTATCATGTTAAACTGTTTTGTTTATGCTATTGTCCTCCGATTTTTCATTGTCTTCTGTATTATTTCAGTAGTATACGTACCTTTTGCGGTTCTCACACGCAACTAATATTTATAAATGAGGTCTATAAAGAAAGAGAATTGCCCTTTCATTTTAAAATATGAAGGATTTGTTTAAAAACCGCATATAAATATTCATGTTAAATGCAACCCGCAATACTCGGTCAGGTTTACTGTTAAATAACTCATAAATGAAGCATTCTAGGGCTTGAAAAATTAAAATTTTGAGGCCCAAGGCCTCAAAGAAACGTTTTTCACATCGTAAAACGTAATCTACAGGATGAGATATTCTTGGACATTCAATTAAAATATTTGTCGATTCAGCGCTTTTGAATATTACCAATACCACACATAAAATGGAGGAATACAGAATATATGCCTCCATGAACCCCTTGAGGCTGGTGGCCATCTTTGTGACGTCACGCTTAGAAGGCTTAGCTTCCTCCATCTTATATTTACGCATTCTGTGTACACCGTGATTTGGCAGATTATCGAGGTTTATTTGCATAATTATTAATTCAAGATTCACTGTCGCCGCAACAGCTAGACGTATTATTAATTTTTGCTTGATACTGATGAAGAATGTTTCTAATGCGTGTACTGCAACCATTCATTTAACGTTTTGCCGTATGGCTACAGGGGCTATTTCCTAATTGCGGAGGGAACTACGATGGAAACGGAGCACATATTCATGTTTCAGATTCACGATACAATTAGGAACAATGAGGGTGGGTTTAACATGCACGAGTGTTCGCAAGGGTACGCTTGTTACTTGTATTGCTTTTGAAAAGACACATGCTAAATGTACAAAACGTTGAACTGCAAATAAATGCATAAACTACAAGAGTCTTAATTCTTGATATCTACCTAAGACTGTTCCCGTATGGTCCAATCCCACTCAAAACTTACCATCTAACTACATTATTAAATTAGGCTCAGAAATAACAACAAATTCAATATTAATATTATTATTTTATTATTATTATTTTGCTCGCGAATTTGGACCACGTAGGACATCCACTTGCACAGGGCTCAGTATAATTTTTTTATAACGTCGCAAGTCTTGCATGTAACTAATCAGGGGGATCAGCATTACGCTGAATCTGATTTTTATACCCCAGGGTTGTTAGTATGGAAGATGTAATGATGACGATAACGAAGGATAAATGCGAGGCGGGACTCGAACCCGCGACCCTTCGGTCCGAGATCATTAAGACACTACTCCTTTAGTGATCCCGGCTACCGGGCCGACTATTATTATTATTATTATTATTATTATTATTATTATTATTATTATTATTATTATTATTATTATTATTATTATTATTTCACATCTTATTGGTACATTTAAATGAATTGCACAGATATACAAAATCAAAGCACAATACATCTACTTTTTTAAAATAATTTATAAATACATTGTTTCCCATGCATTTCCGCACTATCTATGTTGTTGAAATAACAACTATTATTATTTATTATTAATATTAATAATAATACTAATAATAATATTAAAAATACCTCAAGACCAGAGTGTATCGTATTGTCCCAAGCAACCTCGCCCCTTTCGCCCGTAGCTTCCGCGGCGAGCCCTCTGCGCGGAGGGGAGGCGGTGGCGGTGGGGGTGGGGGTGCGGGGGAGGAGGAGGGAGTGGGCGCGGGGCGCATAGGTCACGGCGGTTGCGGCGAGGGCGCGCGCCGGCGCCGGCCGACTCGTGTTTGCGCGACGCGGGGAGATAATCGTGTTATGATCCGCCCAACGTACGAGCGCGCTCCGCCGCCCTTGCGCCCCACCGCCCACGCGCCTCGCCCCGCCTCGCCCCGCCCCGCCTCTCGCGCCGCGCGCACTGGTCCCAGCCGGAGCAACGCAAGCTCCCAGAACAAAATGCTAGCAATTTCGATACAAGGGAGTGATATAGTTTCACAATAATTTCGTGAAATGTAATGCAAGTTATGAGAAATTTTATACGGTAAATTTGGAGAGTGTTATAATTTTGATTGATTTTTCGTGTTTCCGGGCGCGTCAACTACTTTGGTCATTAGTCCCGTTAGTGTAGTGCATGCTATTTTTCTCGGGAGATGGCGGGGGATGTGAGATCCGGCGCCGACCTACCGTCGGCTAGTGGGGTTTCCTCATAACTAGGATCCTCCCACCAGCGGGACACCGCCCCAGTCGGGACTAGCTCCAAGCTCCTGACCGGTCTCCCGGAAGTGTGATAGTGTAGTGCATGTTAGTGTCAGTGTGTGTGCGTAAGGGGACAGTATAGAACAAGGAAGAGGAAGGAAAGATCGCGCGCGGTCAGTGGCCCGTTTAGTAGGGTACTGCTCCGGCATTCGCCTAGTGTTGATCGGAGAAACCACGGAAAACTACCGATCAGAGCAGCCGGCCGCTAGAATTCTCCTCCAGACAGCGACTGTATTCGACCTAGCTGAAAAGCTAGTATCGAAAATCCTGCCGCGGTCAGGACTCGAACCTAGAACCTCCTGGTCAGAGGCGCTGCAGTGACATCAGTTGATGTACTGCGCTACCGTTCCCGGTTATAGTTTTGATTTCGAATAATTTTTATAATATAAATAACGATACAAATCAAGTACTTTTTCTTTAATGGAAAATGTAAACTATTTCAACGAAAGCTTTCAACGATATTTTTGTCTTTGCACATTAGTACTGCAGATGTATAGGTTTGAACGATTTGCAAAGCTAAAATTTATGGACGTCTTGTAATTTCTCTTGTGATTCATGGAAAGGTAAGGTAATTTTAAAGTTACTTTGCTGAAGTATTGTGAGTAGAGATATGTCAGCTAGTCATGACCGATACTGATCGCCGATTTATAAAAATGACCATCTTTCGTCAGGAAGAATTGTGAGTAGAGATATGTCAGCTGAACATGACCGATACTGATCGCCGATTTATAAAAATGACCATCTTTCGTCAGGAAGAAGTCAGATGATTTTCGCCATATCTAGGACCTAGGACGTAAGTTAGTATTTATAGGAGATATCCCTTTAGATGCGTTAGTGACTTCCAAAGTGATAGCTTAACTGGCATGTGAGATTACAATTAGCATTGATTACCAGTGAGACATTGCTTGCCGTTTAGAACAAAGCGTGTCCATGGCAATTATTTGCTTATAGTTATGACAGTCATTCAATAAAAGTGTAGTCTAAAATCAATTTTTATGTAATATCAATAGATATAATTTTTTTCATTGCTCAATAGATTAATATTTATGTTGTTTCTTAAAAATCGCAAAACGTCCAATTTTTAACACTTAAATCGCAATACGCGCTACAGTGAAATATTGTATATTTTACATACGAATAAAATTGATATTTTGAGAGACCGAAATAAATAAATCATACACATTAGATAGTCGTAGTAGAGGAAAACTGAGGTTGATAAAACTTGAAAGCATTACTAGACACAAAACTCTCAGAACTGAATCTGAAATTACAGTGTACCAATTGCAGTTCTACATTTAAAATAATCAACTCTTCAACAGCCGAAGACTCCGAATGTCAAGGGTTTGTTCATGGAAACTCTCCAGACAATAAAGTTTCTGATTAGTTTTCCAATATCCTTTCTGATCGGTTGCCAATTTTTTTTTTTTTTTTTTTTTTAACATCTGCTTTATTTGCAATTTGTTCTACATGAACATTCGGCAAATACAATTGTACATAAATTATTGACATGTAAAGAAACCATACAGTTCTGGTTCTTTCTAAATATTATTTTTAAAAAGTTGTCCAACCAGAGAAAGCAAAAAAAAACTAAAACAACAACAAAAAAAAAACACATCTTATTAGAAAAGCATAACAAAAGCAAAAAACAATAACCACAACAAAAATACATACATACAATAAACATGGTGACAAAATGAAAATAGTATAATATAAAATTACAATTATAAAAAAAGTTATTATTTAAATCTGTGGTCCAAATCAAGAGGATGTACTCTTTTTA